>OZ001669.1:9905023-10039931 GCA_963924145.1 Pyrausta purpuralis | reverse complement strand
CGTACATATAAGCAGAAATAAAGACCCTACACCTACAAAAAAAGGAAAAAAAGACCACTAAATAAAGAAAAATAAATAAAAAAACTTACTAAACAGTTAAGAAATGCAGGACAGACTTACGAATCAAAAGCATCACAAAAAACTGTTCCGCCCCGTCAACTATACCGTAATATTTACAAGTGCCAAAAAAACTTTTCCGAAGAACAACGCCGGGAAATACTGAAAGATTACTGGAATTTAGGAGAGATCGAGAAACAATGGAGTTTCATAGCTTCATACATTGAAGAAGCCATTCCAGCAAATCATAATGTTAAACTCGATGATGAAGGACAGGTTATTGAACTAAAGCGAACTACACTAAGCAAGAAAAATACACAAAGCAACCAAAAATTGTCAATAATATTAAAGAAGGACGAGAAAGGAGAATATTAAAGAAGAACTTGTATTTCAGCGAAAGTTACACTATAACTTTGCTAAAATATCTTTCATTTTGTAAAACAAAATATAAAAATAAAGAGATTTCTACGACAGTAACATGTCTTAATTAAAATGTTCCATACATTAAGATTACAGATTATCTATGAAAACGTAACAACACAACATAACTTGTAAAGGTTTAGATTTTTATTCAATTTTTTTCTTAAGAAAAACGGTACATATCTCTTTATTTTGCAATACTGCAATTTTTTAACAAGAATAACGCAACAAGGAGGCCCCTTTTTTAAATAAATAATCATAATAAATTTAATTACTGACATAAAGGTCTGAATGCAATTTGATCCAAAAAAACGAAAACCGTGAAGTTATGTTGTATTGAGGTGAATAGTCTAAACATAATAAATAGAAAGTTACAAGAAATTTAAACTTTCAAATGCGTTTTACCATAAATTAAGATTTTCACTTTGTCACGTTCTTGTCGCAAATGAGCGATATTCTCCTCGCTATCCTATCCCACCTGCAAGTCTCATCCTCCGCTGTGGAATGGTTTTCTTCATACCTTCGCGGTCGCCAGCAAGCGGTTCGCCGCGGTCAATCCTTTTCGGACTGGACTGACTTGTCGGTTGGCGTGCCGCAGGGAGACATACTCTCTCCAATCCTATTTTCTGTATTTATTAATCTTTTAACTCCCGTTCTTACTTCTTCTTTCCATCTCTACGCTGATGACCTCCAACTATACTCCCAAGCGGATCCTTCTTCGATCAACGGCGCCATCCACCAGCTCAATGAGGATCTTCGTGAAATCAGCAGCTGGTCCAATAGGTTTGGTGTCAAAGTAAATTCCAGCAAGTGCCAAGCTATAATCATAGGCAGTCCGGGGACACTACACAAAATTGACCAGAACACCTTACCTCCTATAGTCTACGATGGTGAGGTCGTAGTGTACTCGTCTCACGTCAAAAACTTAGGACTCTACATGGACTGCACATTGAGTTGAGCTCAACACATCAAGGAAGTCAGCAGGAGGGTTACCGGCGCATTACGAGCACTGTACCGCTTCAAACATTTTCTCCCTTCTGGTACGAAGATCCTTCTCGTACAGTCTCTGGTACTACCTATAATTGACTACGGTGATATCTGCTGTACTAACGTCTCTCAGGACTTCCTTAATAAGATAGACCGGCTCCTTAACAACTGCATCAGATTTGTGTTTGGTCTTCGCAAATATGATCACATCTCCCAATTTCGCACCCAGCTTGGCTGGCTTCCCATCCGGCAGCGTAGACACATTCGAACACTTTGCATGTTGTACTCCATTCTTTTCAATCCCAATTCTCCGTCGTACCTTAAAGACAAATTCTCGCATCTCCATACTTCTAATGACCGGTCCCTTCGCTCCAGTAGCTTTCTCCAACTGTTCACTCCGCGTCATTCTTCTGGCTTCATATCTAATTCATTTACCCTCACAGCCATTCGACTTTGGAATGGCCTCCCAAAGACAGTACAAGCATCCACCTCCAAATTATCTTTAAAGATGGCCCTCCGAGCACTTTACAAGAAAGAGATATCGAACTTGTCTCACTGACCTCTTCTGTTTGTTCCTCACATGTGTACCATTAGTATTATTATTATGTGTATGTACTATGTGTATGTTTATTATTCCAAAATTATGTATTAATGTATACGGTATTTACGTAATAAGTAGTATGTATGTTTATTTTTTGTTTAAATACCTATTGTAGGTTCAATCAAGCTCTCACTTTTGCCCTTCTATCACTTTCTTCGCGCCGCTAGCAATTTTTCTGCATAGACCTATGGTTGACTGGTAGAGAATGCTTTTAGCATTAAGTCCGCCATATGTACATTTTGTTTGTGCATGAAGTGTTTTAAATAAATAAAAATAAAAACATCACACAGGAATTCTCTGAAGATATAAAAATGTCATTTGGAATTGATAAGTGTAAAGTTCAGTATGTAGTCGAATCAGGAGAATAAATAGAGCAATGAGTGTAGATTCAAGTTACAAATATTTAGGATTCCAGCAAACTCGACAGATTTGACAAAAAAAAAAGAAACTAAGCAACAACTTACATCTAAATTCAAACGAAGACTTAAAGACATATTAAAACAGACCTTTACTCGAAAATCAATCTTCAATCGAAATCTTATTAATTTATAATCATGCTACAAAAAATCACATACGCAATTAGCCCCATAGAATACCTAACAGACTAACATACATACAATATGACAAAGTAATAGTAAAAGAAATAACTTTAAAATAAAACACTATTTTGCCAGCGTAGAGTTGCGGAACTTGGTGTCCGGTAACCGTCCTCGGAACCAAAGATACAAAACATTTTTCGGCAAAAAATCTGTACCCCAGTCACGAACTTTTGACGTATTCGTCACGTTAGCGTAGCGAGTTTACGCAGTACAACGTTAGTCGGCATCACGAAGCACTCTCGTGTCGTGTAGTAAGCTCGGTAGCATTGACGAAGATGACGTCATACTAACGTAAATATGACACGTCCAGAAACAAGTAAAGCGATATTTGTTATGAATATTATCGAAATATATCATGATATTCCAGTAAAATCTAAGAGGAATCAATAACGGAACAAAATTACGATCAATATGTTTGGCAGGGTTAGTAAATGTAAAATGTTGGTAAATTAAAATATGAAGATATATGTTTTTCTGTAATATTTAAATTTTTAAACTGTTTACTAGACTGTCAATTGACAGATTGACGTTATGCCATCAAATTGTGACAAATTTAAAAGTTTTACAAAAGATTTAGTTAAAAATGATGAAAAATATTTAAAATAACAAGGACAAGTCGTTTGCAGTAGAACGTAACAATATTTGATCTTTTGAAAGAGTAATTACGTTAAAGTAATACAACGATTTGTGATTAAAGTGCTTTTATTCATTGGCTATTATAGCGAGATAAACTCTAGCTAGATCTATTTTCTCAAGAAATTGTGATTTATCCAAGCCCTCAGCTCTCCAAGAGGACGCTGTTTCTAACAAATGGAATGAAAAGCATTAACGTCAATATAATATATACATATATGTATATATATATTATTTTTCAGAATGAAGACAACCAAAATAAAATGTACAGAAATACGCCTACCCAGCTAGAAGAAATAAAGTGAGTCTAGCAGTTCCGGCGTTCTTCGGTACTCCCATATGTCATAATCAGAGCAAAGATGAACCCTAAAGATCAAAATCGATACACCGGTTACAAGTGTCCCTGATTCTGATTTCTTTTCAAGTCAAAAATAAAGAGTATAAGATAAAAAATATTGTAATAAATTTAATATTTCTACTGTAATGCCTTAATTTTAGAATTATAAATATGACTACAAACTTATTCTTTATTTCACACGTTTCTTTATTTCGCGCCAAAAGCCAAAGCTCTATCTGTTGTTATATGAGAGATCTTGAGCACATATAGTACGAAACTATGTGTCGGATCCGTATGGTCTCACTAGTACCAATATACACACCCGTCAAAGACTTTCGTCGTCAAACACTGAGGGTTATGAGACGAGCAGTTTCCCGACCTCTGCCTAGCCGGCCGCGTTGGATTCGTTGAAAGACCTCTTTCTTAGAACCACTTGTTGAAAGGCTCGGTCAAGGCTTTCGACTGTAGTTCCAAAATCTCATTTTTGCCTGCACGAATACTATATTATCAGTAAACCGGAGGTGAGAGATGTATTTGCTATTGACGTTGATGCCGAATCTTTCCCATTCCAGGAGCTTGAATTCGTCTTCAAATGCACCTGTATGATAATTTTAGAAAAAAATCAATTTAGGCGGTCTTATCCGTAAAAGTTACCTAGTTTCTCTTCGCTCATTGTTAACACTCAGAATCTCAAGTAATCTTGTTGCAACTCACGATACTATACGTCAAAGAAAGGTTCGTGCTCGCAAATCCAGTTTAACACTATAGAAAATGGTTACGCACAATAAATGTCAGGTATTTTAGCTGCCAAATTAAGTTTGTTTTACGTCCGATAGAAGCGCTTTCAGATGCTCATACAAATGAGTACGTTACTATACGAATACTTTGACGCAAATTATTCGTGATACTGCTTTCATAAAGGTCGACATCTGTACGTTCGGAACACTCACTACAAACGCATTGAAATGTTGTGACGAGATTCCAACCGATCGACCCTCAGTGAGTATTTGGTCTTCACTCTGATGTACTCTACAATTTCCTCGATAATTGTGGATTAATATAGCCGGGACACGTAAAGCAGCGTCACTGGTATTGAGGGACGTAGCAGGTGTTATAAAAGCAATAAACACGTACGACATGCCAATACTCACATATTCATTTGGTATCAATGCCTGGTCACAAACCGAATTAGATACACTACAGCGCAGCATAAACCTACATCTAACGAAATATAGAAAGCACCATTCAAAAACATGTGTTCTAAGACAAGTACATTCGCAGGAAGGAAGGCGGAAGAAGCCTGATTGACATTAAAAATCTCCGTAATAAACACATCACAAGCCGTAATTTTTTTTCCACCAAAATACAGAGACAATACTAGTATATCACGCTCATAACATAATAGATAACAAATTGACACCTCTAAATCTAAACGACAGAACAAATCAACCGAATGAGAAATGAATCCCTGACCAGGAAAAAATACAACAATGGAAGGCATAAGCCGACCTCAGTCTACAACATGTCGATAAGAGTGCATCGAACGCATAGCTGAGGAATGGCCAGCTCTTCCCGGACACAGAGGCTTTTATGCTTGCAGTACAGGACCAAGTGATAGCGACGCGTCACTATCGCAAACATATCAGCAAAGAATTGCAGGTGGATGCGTGCCGAAGATGCAACAGCGTTCCAGAGACCATTCAGCATGTAACAGGCACCTGTTACGCTTTGGTCCAGTCTGACTACAAGCATCGACATGATCAGACATTAATACCTAGCACACAATTACCAACTCATACAAAATAAAGTTTCCTATGTTTAGTACACATCACCAGTTAGGTATACAAAAAATTTAGTTAAACATGATGAAAAATATTTTAAATAACGAGGACAAGTCGTTTGCAGTAGAACAACAACACTACACACAGAAACAATATTTGAGTTTTTGAAAAAGAAAGTACTTAAAAGTAATACAAGGGTTTGTGATTAAAGAGCTTTTATTCATTGGCTATAATAGCGAGATTATCCAAGCCCTCGGCTCTCCAAGAGGACGCTGTTTCAAACAAATGGAATGAAAATCATTAACGTCAATATAATAAATATATATATTTTTGAGAATGAAGTAAGACCAAAAAACAATGTCTGGAAATACGCCTACTCAGCTAGAAGAAATAAAGTGAGTCTAGTAGTCCCGGCGGTCTTTGTTACTCCCATATGTCATAATCAGAGCAAAGATGAACCTAACAAAACCAAAATGGATACACCACGGTTAAAAGTGTCCCTGTTCCTGATTTCTTTTCAAGATAAAAATAAAGAGGATAAGATTAAAAAAAATGTATTAATTTTCATATTTCTACCGCAATGTCTTAATTTTTGAATTATAAATATGACTACAAACGTATTCTTTATTCCACACGTTTCTTTATTTCTCGCCAAAAGCCAAAGCCCTGTCTGTTGTTAAATGTGAGATTTTGAGCACATATAGAAAGAAACTATGTGTCGGATCCGTACGTTCTCACTAGTACACACACACACCCGTTGATGACTTTCGTCTTCAAACACTGAGGTTAATGAAATAAGAAGACGCTCTTGCGCAGATTCCCGAACTCTGCCTAGCCAGCCGCGTTGGATTCGTTGATAGATCTGTTTCTTAGACCCACTTGTTATAAGGCTCGGTCAAGGCTTTCGACCGTAAATCCAAAAACTTCCAGCATCTTTGCCTGCACGAATATACTATCAGTAAACCGGAGGTTGAGGCCGAATCTTTTCCATTCCAGGAGCTTGAATCCGTCTTCAAATCCAGTTGTATCATAATTTTAGAAAAAAAAAACAATTTAGGCGGTCTTATGTCAAAAAGTTACCTACTTTCTCTTCGCTCATTGTCAACACTATGAATCTCAAGTAATCTTATTGCAACTCACGATACTATATGTCAAAGAAAAGTTCGTGCTCGCAAATCCAGTTTGACACTAAAGAAAATGTTTACGCACAATAAATGTCAGGCATTTGAGCTGCCAAATTTAGTTTCTTTTACATCCGATACCATACCTCATACGAATTATTGCGTTACTATACGAATACTTTGACGCTAATTATTCATGATAGGGGTACTGTTTTAAAAGTGCCTGTGGCGATGCACATGACAACTTAACTCGGCTCCGTAACGGCTAGATTGCGCTGATAACCTAACTCTATACACCATTCAAAAACCTATACAATCCTGACCCGCGATACGTGAGTTTTCGATCAGACTAACTATTTATAGAATACCCAGAAGGAATTCTACTAGGAAAATAGTCCCCGACCAATAATACCTCGGTTGGCAGGAAGCGCTTCCCTTTTCCTTTC
The DNA here is from genome assembly GCA_963924145.1 of Pyrausta purpuralis. Taxonomy (NCBI): domain Eukaryota; kingdom Metazoa; phylum Arthropoda; class Insecta; order Lepidoptera; family Crambidae; genus Pyrausta; species Pyrausta purpuralis. The sequence goes on along the minus strand of OZ001669.1, from coordinate 10,032,949 downwards.
TGATCCATTGCGTCAAATGCCTATTGTCCTCTTGTCCGCTGTAGTCATCCCAAAACCTTAAAGTAAAAGCCTCGAGCTTCTGAATATTCCCATAAAGGCAGATTCCCTATTACAGAAGGCTGCCATTTTAACTACCTTCCGCTTAACCCGCAAAATTTTATCATCGGACATATCAACGCTGTTACGCTTGGTTAGTACCATATAACAGTTGTTTAACCTATCAGATATAGTAAAGTAGAAAAATATTTAAATATAGGAATAATAACATTAATTGCTCCGATTCCCAGGTAAAAAGCCAATGCAATTGTGTTATGGAAATCAGACACAACGGTGGGACCACAACATCTCCAGCCCCGAAACAATATAGAAAATTATGATTTCTACATTGACTCGGCCGGGAATCGAGCCCGGGTACTCGGCGCGACCTGAGGATAATGTCTGATCTATTATGCTCTTTTCTTTTACCAATGTCACAATACACATACAATTTTCTCGTACCAATGTCACAATACACAGCTTATAAAATTCATCAGTTAATAGAATATCTATCTTAAAAAACATATTTTTAAATCAAATTACTTGGCTACTTCGCTGTTGAGCTGTGATTGACGCGTCACATCAAACTCAAACTGTTTAGATATATTTTTTGCAACGTTTGCAGGATCACACTGTACGCAGACCGCTTGCAACCTATCACTGGAAACCTGTAGCGCAGGCCTATGTTCAGCAGTGGACGTCCTTTGGCCGAAAATGATGATGATAATGATGATATCCCTTTACATAAAAGACTTGACTGGCTCGTTGGTGTAGCGGCTAGCTCGCTGCTTGCTAACCAAGAAGTCCTGGATCGGGCAGGAATTTGTTTCTGGGGTTTTCTGTCTTGCAAATATTCGGAAAGAGCTCAGAGTCAGGAAGTTTGTGGTGATGACACACCCGTGCCTTGGAAAGCACGTTAAGCCGTTGGTCCTGCGCCTGATTTCTCATCGGCCTTTTATGAAAATAGTGATGGTTTATGATAATTTTGTACCATGTATAGTTAATTTTGTTTAGGCATATAATAAGCATTACCTCTTCCAACAGAAAATCCAAATACGGCAAATAGTAACAGCACAATAAAATAACACGAATGCATAGTGTGCAACACAAAACAATAATTCACATTTAACGTTGCTACCAATTGGCAATATTAGGGGGAAATGACTAACGAAAACAAAGAGGGACAACTGAGGTGGCCATGGTTTTGTATAACGATAGGATAAGCATCGAAATAATTAAGGATTTTTTATCCTTGGTGTGTTCCAAGAATGCTATTAGTAGTTTTTAATTTCGACAGAAAATATATACAAATAATGTCTAATTTCAAAATTCAATATTCAAATTTCAAATTTGACTTTGTTTGTACAAAATGTTTGAAAAGTGAATGTAGTAGAATGTTCTTGATTGTCTATTGTAACACACACCTCCTTAAGGCTTTGCATCCACTTTCCAAACACCCTCTACTTATTTATTTAAATACTTAATTACACAAAATTAGTGTACAAAGGTGGACTTAATGCTAAAAGCATTCTCTGCCAGTCAGACCTTTAGGTCATGCAGAAAGATGGCAACGGGTGCAGTGGAAAGAAGAAACATAGTAACGATAATTCTACAATAACAAATTTATATATTATATAAATAAATGAACCATTTTTTTAAATAGTCGCTATAACTTTCACTATAAATATATATAATTATACGTACTTCAGTATACATAAAGCACTAATATATACATACACTAATAAAAATTATTATGATGCAATTATTCACTCTTTCAGAAGGTTGTCAGCGGAACGGAATAAACGATCGTGAGTTTGACTTAAAAGGTATTCCTAAACATTCTCTGTAAGAATTGAAACTTGTTAATAGCATTCTTTGAGCGGCCGATTTTAAATCGTATTGATCATTCATTCATTTGTCAATGTATACGCGCACAAACAAAATCAGTGTTGAAAATCTTCAAATGTTTCTTAGAGGAAAAAAATAATAGTAGGAAAAAATAATTTAAAAAAAAAAACTTGGAAAAAGAACATTTTGACCATCCATATCTTGAAAATCGTATAAAGGGGAACATGTTTTCGGCTTTATAAAGCCTTTTGTTTGTTGAAAATGGAAGAGCTCCTGTTACCCCACGTTTTGCAAGCAAAACTACTCAAAAAGTCAAAGTCAAAAATAATTTATTCAATTTAGGACAAAAAATTACAATATGAAAGTCAATAATTAGTGTAATTTCAATCAATTATCGCTCGTATGGGACTAGAACATGTCTCCTTATCTTTTGGGCCCTGCTAGCGCTTCGAGACAAGACAATTACAATTTGGCAAGTGCTGAGAAGAAACGCCAGAACAAACTCAGTCACCACTAACTGCCTCAAAAATGATACAAATCAAAATAAACAGGTAAGTACATCAGTTTGGTGCAGGCTGGAATGTCCATACATTCTCGTCATTAAGATAGTCTTGAATTTTATAATACCCCTTGTCTAATACTCGCTGACATATCCATAATTTGACAGGACGTTTGGTATTTCCAGTCTATTGTGGTTATGATATAACACTTAAGGATAACTGAACTATAATTATCCTATATCTTATAAGTTTCCTCATTTAAATCAATAATTTTATTGTTTATGTTTAATAATTAAATTGAAAGTATCAAGTATTTCATCTTTATGAATATCATTTTTTTATTTGGATTATTGTTTTGTTTTGTTTGATTCATGACTTGCCTTTTTAGGGTTCCGTGGCCGAACGGCAAAAAACGGAACTCTTATAATTTCGTCAAGTCTGTCTGTCTGTCCGTCCGTATGTCACAGCCACTTTTCTGAAATTATTAGTATTACACAATTGTAACTTAGGAGGTACAATTCTCATAAAAATAAATTATAGTTTAAAAAAACTAAAAAAACACGCTTTAATAGCAAGCGAACTAAAAAGTAGAAAAAAATTTTTGGTTAAGACAGTTTGTGTGTGGGTGCTTAATATCGAATGTGACGTTGATTTTATTTGTTACTGTTTGCAATATCAGAATAATTATTATTATAATAATATGATTAAGCACTCCACGCTTTTTCACTTTATTAGATTTTTTGTTAATATCTTAATATTCATATTAATCTTATTCTGAATTAATTATGATAATTGATTGTTAAATTTGATATTGCAGTAATACAAACTGTCTTAAACAAAAATTATTGTCTACTTTTTAGTTCGCTTGCTATTAAAGCGTGTTTTTTTAGTGTTTTTTAAACTATAATTTATTTTCTGAATTTTTAGTGTCAAGACGACAATAAATAAATAATAATTGAAAATTGAAATATTAAAAAAAATATGAAATTAAAATATGCAAGCGCGGATGCGCGCGCAATATTTCGGCAGCAGTGACAATTATAATATTCGAGGAGTGATAGTGCATGCACGCGAGGCAATTGATAGCACCAACCAATAAGGAAAATTGTCTTTTAAAAGTGGGGGAAACCAGAAAGAGGAACAGGCCGTAGGTAGCAGAGGGCCAACCGGCAGCAAGAGAAAGAGAATAACATTTTCATTGGCTTTCAGCAAGTGGCATAGGCTAAGTAACATGCTCATGAATCTATTTTTTTTTTATCCTGATGATCCTAGTCAGGAATTTAATAAAAAAATATGAGATTATTGTATTGTCATCGGTCCTTGACCCCTGTGCAAAAATCCAAGTTAATCAGACTCCTAGAAGTAGGTGAAAATGAAGTTCAAAGATTCCGTTACATACATACATACATACATACATACAGGTCAAGCAAATAAAAGCGTGTTAAAAATATTATATTTACCCCTATTTTTTTTTAGTTGGCTGCCATACATAAAACTACAACCTGAATTTCTTTGTCAAACCTATGCGTGTAGTGTGACTATGGATAGGTTTTATAAAATGACAACGAGATTCCTAAAACGATTTTTTCTAAAAGTCGAACGTTTGAGAGATAGACGCTTCCAAAGTGGTAAAATGCCCGTCCCTTCTAACATCTAACTTAGAAACAAAGCGAGTTTAAATTTTGAAAAAAAAATACACGATTTAGATCTTGACAAAGACTTTCAACGAAAATTGGTTTGAACGAGATCGAACTAATGGTTTTTGAGATAGAGCACATGTTCAACAACTGCAAATATAACTTTGTTATTCATTCAAATACTATGAACAACAAAGTTATATGTGCTGTCAACAAAATATCGTGGTATTTTGGCTAAGTGGAAGTAAGTGGATCTCTAATTCAGTTAAAGTTGGCACGGAACCCTTAGTGTGCGAGTCCGACTCGCACCTGTCCGTTTTTTTTTAAATGTCATGACTATGTGAAACTGTTTTAGAGTAATGTTGAGGTCAAAAGTGACTTAATGGTTTTAATCAATGTGTATTGTGTACAACTTTTTATGCGAAATAAAGGAATTTGAATTTATTATACAACGCTGCTCGCCAGTTCTGTAAACTTGAATTCAGTTTCGAGATTATAAAACTAAGGGTTTTGAGCATCATTGCGACGTCGCCCCGATGTAACGCCGGCAACACCCGTGTGTCATCACTAATTTTTAAACGTCAATTTATTTTAAAATTGAGAAACGATGACGAACACAGCAATGACGGAGTGAAAATAACTGTTATTATCCTGTTTGAATTAGATAAAATATTAAGGAAGATGGTCGATTAATTAAAGTGGATAAATTTGCCTAAATAAGTAAGCAGTTATCCCCATAAGGTTGGAAGGTGACCATACTTTAAAATATTATATTGACCTAATATTATTATTAGATTGAAGAAGAAATATGTGAAATCCTTAATGGAATGAGTAAAACAAATTAATATGTTAAACCTGACATTTGGTATCTATAGTGGTCTATAGACAGACACACACACACACACACACCAGACGACATAGACATTATGTTTTTATTGTCATCTGGTGAATAAATGGCTAATAATGACAATAGGCTATATGATCGTACGAAGCATATTATCATACTAACTTATTTATAATATGTTATAGCCAATACACCCTTATACGTCAATATACACAATGTTTAACAACCCATTTAATTCGTTTTTTGTCATCATGGTCCTACTAAGTATATTAATTTGTTGGTAATAATTAGCTAATTACAATTTCCTTTTCCTATTTATTACAGTCAAACGGATATTTGACATCGTGTTCACTAGGGGGCAAACTCTCGTGTAGTTTGTATACGAAGAAAGTTCACCAATCGAATTTTATTTTTCGTAGAAAGAACCGTAATTCTTTATCAGGGTATCGATTTCTATGCATTTCTTTGCTAGTATTTATTACGTGAGGATATATTATTTAATTCTGTCGGTCAAACGGTGAAACTCGTAATTTAATTACTAAACAAAAAAGTTTAATTGACACGAGACTCTGGGCCCAGATATTATTAAATATTGTTTTTTTAAGATGTATCTAATTTTGTCGTGTTTGATTATTTTTCCATTCGACGCTGCTTTTGCTAAAGGTAAGACATTAGAAATTATATGGTAAAAACATTAAAGGTCAAGATTTAACGGCTTCGGTACCTACCAACACATTCGTGACTAATATAAGATAAGATATATTTGACGCCGGGAGCTGAGGCTAAGCGGTAGGGGGCTCGTCCGTCACCGTCATCTCGTGGTAGGGCGTCCTTCGCGGGTCAAGCAAGGGAAACGCGGGTTGCAAAGATAACGATATTATTCCAATCCCAAATTCACAATATCCCTTAGGAATTCCGTGAACGTGACAGGTTCGATGGGATAAGGTGTATTCTGTTGCGGTTGTGTGTAAAATAATTCTCCTCGGCTCTGTCTGTCCTCGTGTGATCGCGCCAAAACGATACCAGCGCCACAACACTGCGTTCAAAGCTCTTAACGAAATAAATTATAGATCCGGTACATAAGTAGTCAAATCAGTAACCCCTTTACAAATTATCAGCCGGTCAAATTAAAGATCTAGTACTACGTGTCAAATCAGTAACCACTTTACAAATGAAATCAACCAATCAAATAAAAGATCCCGTACTACGTTATCAAATAAGTAACAATCAAATTAAATATCCAAATAAATATTAATTAATTATTGGTTTTCTGGAAGAGATCGCTTCCAGCGACAAGACCGCCAATATACTACTTGTGATTTGTCTGTTTTCTTTTTTAATGTCTTTGTAATTTGTTTCCTTCCTTGTGCAATAAAGTATATTTATTATTATTATATCCGGTATCTACCAGCAAAGTCAAAACCGCAACTTTAATTTTACCAGTATACGCGCGCGACGACATTTTTATTTATGTAAACATATCATGTTTTTTATAAATATAGAGATAAATTCTATATAACTGCACACATATTGTGTGCAGTTACACATATTCAGTAGCAGCAAAAGTTAACTTAGTTAGTTACATTTTATTCTTATCAAAGTGTCTAATCGGCATAGCAGACCGACGGGTCATTAAAATGGTCTATATTGCTTTATGCCAATAAATCGTAGACTACCTATTGCATATGTGCCTGGGGTGGTTCCGATAAAACTAAGTTGATCGAGGTTGAGAGAGCCCAGCGTCTGGTCTTAAAATTGGCTGCAAGCCATCCTCGCCTTTACCCCACCTTCGAGCTGTATCAAGACTGGGGTGTCCTTACGATAAGACAGTCGTTTATTCTTCATACTGTTCTTAAAAAACACTCTATGATCTCTTATGACCCTGACCTACTGAAGGATAAACGCAGACAAGGGGCGGTTTGCCCAAGAAATCCATTTAGAACTGCGAAGTCGCACTATTTCTTCTGCTTTCTCGGCGATTTTCTCTATAATAAACTCAATAACTTTCTCAATTTCTATTCATTGAATAGACATTTATGTAAAATTAAACTTACCAACTATCTGTCCTCATTTAATTATAATGCAACCGAGGACCTACTTTCAATCCCAAAGTGAAATTTAATCGTATTGGCTTAAGATCTCTTGATACTTAATTTCCCTTGCTTTTCTTTATATCACTTCTGTCTACGAAATTGTGCACCCATCATAACTCACATAGTAATTTCAACAAATAACACACACACACACACACGTTCACTTTGTATGTAGGATATAACTTGCTACCAATCAATATTGTAATCCTGTGTCGGAAGTCTCGACATAGTTCCCTGTAAAACCACCAGGTGGCGCTCGAAAAATGCCGTGACAAAATTAGTGTTTTCGTGTATTTATTAATCGAGAAGAATTTTCAAATGAAGGTTAAAAAATTACAAATATTTTTTAAAATTTATTAAACATACAAGCTACATAAGTTAAAATTTTATTTAATAAATTAGAAAATCATAAAATTGAAATTGTCTACGCGAAATGTCAAAAATGTTGCATCAGACTTCGCCCGCTGGTGACCTGTGTTACAGGTTTCTCCAAAACCTATTTCAAGCACCAGTCTCTCACAAATGACAGGATACTTTGTAGCACCAATTGTAATACCGTATGATTGTCATTTTATGTCCTATTTTTGTGAAGAGAAAATAAATAAATTTATTATTATTATTATTATTGTGGTTTTACACTTTTGTGTCTCAGCTAAAAGCTGTTATTTCTGAAACCCACGGGCCTAAGCCAAGTACATTTCCAATGATACATATTTATTGAGAAGAGTGTGAGTGTGAGAGTTGAGACTGTACATTAATTTGTGTTTGCTGCTGGAGGTTATCACAGTTCTGTAAAAAAAATCTGACTATCCTGTAAGTGTTTAATATTACTGCTTTTTGAAGAGCGATGTATGTGAATTTTGGTATGCTGAGGATTCTGAGTGAATGGTGTAGTTGTTTGGGAATTACTCCTGTTGTGGATAGCACAATAGGTACGATTTTTACATCGGTTAACCGCCACATTCTTCTTATTTCGTCTTTTAAATCCGTGTATTTGGAGAGTTTTTCAGTGATGGTATTTTGTACGTTGTGAGTGTTAGGTATGGCTATATCTATTATGTATGCAGTTTTATTAATTTTATCTTGTAGGGTGATGTCCGGTCTATTGAAATGTGTAGTTCTGTTATTATTATTATGTAAATATATAATGTCAATTTGGATCCATAATGAATGCAAATCATAATCAAAGTAAGTTAGTTAGGTTTTCTCAAAGGCAATATTTATTGTGATTTAATTACAATTTTTTTTTAGTAAAAGTCATGTGTCAAATGATTATTGTATTTTATTTAAGGGTTCCTGAAACTTACTGTCACAAAGAATGATACTATCATGACGACTTTCAAGTACGGTGACACACTTAATTTTTCCTGTTTCGATTCACGTGCTCGCGTCGTGGAAATCGCAATATCAACTTCAGGTGCGTAAAGGCTATGTTTTTGTTTATATGGAGAAAATGCTTACACCTTGTACATGAGACAAAAAATAGCTTGTACAGAGTGTGGCCTGTATTAGATTAATTGACATTGTCATTTTCGACATCGAATTAGCGATTTCGATATACATTAACGCTTCAACACCCGAGCGGTTGCAGGCAACCGCATAACAATAGAATATCTATAATGTCTCGTTCACATACGCTTGAGGGATTAATTAGGGATTATAGATTTGGATTACTATAACTCTGAGTTAAAACATTTTAGAGCACTATGACCAGGTCAAGGTAAAATACGTATACTCTGTAGAATCACTGATTAGATTTTTTGCTCCCATTACAGTCAAATACTGTATAAAGCTTAATCGTTTTTTGGTTTCAGGTTTTTTGAAGTTCATTCATTTATTATTTAAACAAGCGGCCGCCCGCGGCTTTTGAAAAAAAACACTGAATTTTATTGTCAATATTTCACGTGATTTTTGACTGATTTACGTACGAAAATCACTCGTTGTATTGACGCGAGTGATTCAAACATAAAGCTCCTGATATAATTAACTCTAAGAAGAATATTCCACACTTCGAAGTCAAGACAATTCGTGTGTTTTGTGGCGCTAATTTATTTATTTATTTTTTCTTCATCTGTTTTTTTTTAATTATGTTATATTGTATTCACTAGATGGGATTTTCGAAGTACCAACAATCACTTCATTCTCCAGAACCACATGGGGAGGAACGATCAGTATTGGGTCTTACACTATGAACTTCAAGTTTACTTCAGTCAAAGTAAATTGTTTATACCTCTACGGTATGCGCCCAGAAAAAGTAAGTGTAATTCTCAAAAGGATCGCAGAATCAGATAAGCATGTTAATATAGTAGCGACATCAATGTAATTTAACTTTCCGACACCTACTGTTATTTTACAAGATATTAATGTGCTTTATAAACCTTTTTTCTGCCTAAAATAGGAAGCTATTAACTCGACGATTTGTATGTGATATATAAAAGATAATTTCTAAAGGTCAAAAATTTGAATAGTATCCGCTTCCAAAGTCGAAAAATGGGCTTCCCCCCTCAACTTTAAAACTAAGCAAGTAAAATTAAAATACGCAATGTAGGTCTTAATAAATACTTTTAGCTACTCGTACAATTCTACTGTTACCTTAAATTACATCATTCATGACTAATTACAAATGAAAAAAGTTATTGCAAAATTGGTGCCGCGAATGCCGATGCCGCACACAAACGGGCGCGCTTGAAACGTTGCTTGCAGCCATGTGTTTTCTATCAATACAGACAAAGTTATTCAAAATAGTGTTATAGGAAAAAAAAAACGGCCAAGTGCGAGTCGGACTCGCACGCTGAGGGTTCCGTGGCAACTTCAACTTAATTAGGGTCCACTTACTTTCACTTAGCTAAAATACCACAATATTTTATTGACAGCAAAAAAAATTTTTTTTTTTCATCGTATTCATATGAAGGCCAAAGTTATGTTTGCGGCTGTTGAAAATGTGCTATATCTCAAAAACTACTGGTTCAATCTCGTTCAAACCAATTTTCGTTCAAATCGTGAATTAAATTCAAAAATTTTCTCTGCTTCGTTATAAAGTTGGGGGAAGGGCGGACGCCCATTTTACCACTTTGAAAGCGTCTATCACCCAAATGTAAGACTTTCGCTTGTTACTAAATTTCATCTGTGCAGCTGTGTTATGCTAACAGTTTCAGAATAAAGTCGTTGTGACATACGGACGGACACACAGTCAGAAAGACTTGACGAAACTTTAAGGGCTCCGTTTTTGCCATTCGGCTACGGAACCCTAAAACAAGAGTCAAGGCAGTGGTAAAGTAATGGGTTAGCTCGTATGAGCTACTTCTTTGCGAAAAATTAAGACTGTGGCATCGACTAAAAAGGACATGACAAGTATCTTTTAGGATTATCGGAGGATATCTTACACTAATTATCAGGAAAATATACTTTTTTCAAATTGCATAAAAAATGCGGCGATATAACAATAGCATTAGGAAATAAGTATTTCTTCAGAAACAGAATATTTCAGTGCATACTGCCTCGATTGCGAACGATTCCACATTCGACTTTGGGTGGGAAAAAAAAAACATTTGCCATACAAATCAGATCTGACCTCCTCTGCTTGCTTTACTCTCCTTAACTTGACACAAGACCATCGGAAGGATCAGTATTTTGACGGCAAGACTGTAAAGGTCGCTTATGCCGGGCACTTGAATACGGTTTTTCGAAAATATTTATCATCGGTTTTCTTGTATACAAAAACAAACTGTTTAGGTCATATATTATTTTAATTGTACCTGCGGAAAGGTGGTCGACCAAATTGCTCACCATAGTCTTTCGTGTAGCAGGAGCCCCAACATGCCAGTTTGAACGATATCATCCGTCGGGCGCTTGCTAGCGCAAGAATTTCAGCCGTTTTGGAAACTAACAGCCTCGTCTAGTTTCTTGAAGGATGGGCAGGCCTTTAGTGTGGCACGCTACTTGCGTTGACACTTTGGCACCCTCCCATCTTCCTTAAACTGACAATAGGCTGGACCAGCAGCTGCTTCTGCTGTAGTCCTCAAACGGCGCAAATATGAACGTCTAAGTGAGACTTACATGTTTGAACCGTTTGGAGTCGGAACTCTAAGGCCGATGGGACCAAGTGCCCATGAATTGTATCGTGAGATTTTAAAACGCCTAATTTTGAATTTTCACGATGCAAAAGCTGGCCTCTACCTCGGCCAGCGTATAAACTTGGACATTCAAAGAGGCAATGTGGCCAGCCTCATGGGCACTTTGCGCGGGACAGAGATCTGGGTCAGATTTTGTTTGTAGATTGATAACAACTGATTTATTGGCGCTGATTGTAGATACGGATGAAACCTGGACCAATGATTATACATGGATCTGCATATACACTGTTCTGGCGTGTGTCGTCGGGTTGTGTTCTGCAGTTGGCGCCTACTTCGTGTTGAGAGGTGCGTATTGGTGAAATACAAGATAAATAGTCCAAAAAAATTGTACGAATTATTGCATCAATATAATTATTATTTATTTAATGAAAAGGAAAACTATGTTAGTACCTAATAACTAATTTGGCGCATGTGTTTTGGCTCATGTGCAACATTAAGAGACAAACTTGACTTGTCGCCCTGCAACAACTTTCAGGATACCGGATACTTTCAGAACTATTCAATGTTTACAAATATTCAAATTCTTATTTGTTCTTTTCCTAAACATGTACAATAAATTGCACTTGTAAAAACCGTGCCAGATGAGGAATCGAACCCCGTGTGACCCCACCGACACCTTTGCAAGCCTGTGAAACCATGCAAGTGCTTTCCTTAACGCGTAGGCTGCGTGACCTCATTAATATTGCGAGATTGCTGTCACAAGATTTTTTACAACTGCAATTTATTTTATTGAGTTTGTATAGAGACAAAACACTTTAGCTAATCACGTACAGTGCGACACAGAACTATCGCTGTAAAATTCCAAAATGCGGTTTCCAGATCGAGTGTAGCGAAATCTTCCCAACCGTACAAGAGATTTTCTCTTTTGTTTTATTTTAGGACGTGTTCTGTGTAAGCTATTAAAATGATTATTTTAAATACTCCTGAACTCCTGAAAAAAGTTTTAATTTCCAATGGTATTTATTTTGTTTTACAATGATATAAACACACATGTATATTACTGCTATAATCATTACCGTTCCCATTGGTCAATAAATAAATAGACTCCCTGAAACGAAGGGAGATTTTTTTGCACTGGCTGCCATCATTTAACGCTAGCGCCCCGGACTTTCTGGCGGGCTTTTACCAAGAGCGGGCGCGAACTTTTAAAAATTTTAAAATAATTGTTTTGATTGTAAATAGTGTGGTTTCGACCAATTTTAAGGCTACAAGAGTAGTGTTCAGTTATTAAAATGCCGGAGAACCCGGGGGGACGGCCCCGGGGCCGAGGTACTCCGTCCTACTAAGAGAAAAAAAGACAGTAGTGATGGTGGTGATGAACTTTCTACAAAAGCCTCCCCTAACTCGGACCCAGACTTTTTCAAACAGTATGTTAAACCGGGTTACAAAAGAATTTTCACAGAAAATAACACAACTGCGAACGTAACCTATTGTGTCTACGTCGAGGGGGACAAGCTCTGCAACAAAAACCCTCTGGTTATAGCCAGTATATTCCGCAATAAAATTAAAGCGATCACGGACATGCGGCGAGTGCATGCCAATAAGGTGGGCGTTACATTCAACCAAGGTAGTAATGCCAATAATTTACTCAAAAATGAAGACTTTTTGAAAAAACATGGATACAGTGCCTTTATCCCAGCTTGGGCCATCGAAAAAATTGGAGTAATACGTTTCGTTCCCAACACCATAAGTAACGAAGAACTTTTCAAGAAGCTCACCTCATGTTTCAAAATTGTAAGCGTACGTAGGTTCATGAAAAATATCAATGGCACTATGCAGCCGCTTGGATCGGTAAGCATTACTTTCCTTGCTAACTCACTGCCGGACTATGTCTACCTAGATCTTTTCAGGTTTAAGGTTCACGAGTATATACCACCGCTCCAACAATGTTATAAATGTTTCAAATTTAATCATGGAGCAAAGACATGGAACTCAAAACAAAAATGATCCATTTGTGCTGAAAAGCATCATTATTCCTCATGTAATAATGAAAACATACAAAAATGTGTAAACTGTGGAGGTAACCTAGCTATTTCAAAAGAATGCCCAATTAAAAAGGCTTAAATTTCAGAAAAGAATAATAAAATAAGCTATGCGAGTGTCGCGAATAAAAATGACTATTCATTAACCAAAAACTACAATGACAATTTCCTTTACATGCTTGTAAATAAATCTTCCACCAACCAGCCAATCCAATCACAACCAGATATCACTACGGAGAAACTAATTGAGGAAATATTGAAAAATGAAAGTATCTTAAAAGGTCTAATTGGCACTTTAGTTACTTTGGGAAATAAAAAAAGATAGTTGACGTTGACAGTTATTAAAGAAGTACTAACAAAAACAATTAATAAAGGTAAAAGCTTTATAAGAGTTGCTCAATTTGACGTGCAGAGGTTAAACAGTTAGAAACCACTATTAACTTTTTTTTTTTAATGATCGAGACATAGATGTTTGTCTCTTAAATGAAACATGGCTTTGTGATAAATATATTTTTTCTGTACATAATTACAATTTTATACAGCAATATGGCCCTAAGGGTCGAGGAGGTGTTGGTATCTTAAATAAAAGTATATACAAGTATGATATAGTAACAACTCAATATTATGACTCTTTACAGTCAGCTTCTATAATTCTTTATACTGAATTGGGTAAACTGTCAATTCTTACTGCTTATAGCCCTCCAAGTGGAGATTGTTTCAAATTCAACCATTTTAAAAGAATTATTAACATTTTACCCAAGCCACTTTTAATGTCTAGAGATCTGAATGCGCATCATGGTGCTTTTGGCTGTCACTCAACTACTTCTAGAGGTAATTCAATCTATGACCTTATTGATGAGTGTGATCTATGCATTCTTAACACAGGATCTTTATCTACAGTCGGTACTGCATATTATCGCCAATCGGCAGTAGATATTACATGTGTTAGTCCCACTATAGCCCATTTATGTAAATGGGAAGTTGATGACGAAGCAATGGGGAGCTATTATTACCCAACTATTACAGATAGTCTCCACTGAGGAGTATGTTATAAGCGACCCTTGTGAACGATACATATTCAAACGTGCCGATTGGATTAAATTTAAATCTATAACAGAGAATGACTTTTATGACTTTGAAGTAGACATTAACAATCCAATGGAAACTTATAATATTTATTGTAAAATGTTGACTGACATCATGGATATGTGTATTCCAAAATCCAAAAATATATCTAAACACACTATGAGAAAGCATGTGCCTGGGGGATACTGAATGTGATGCTGCTGTTAAAAAAAGTAGGGAAGCTCTAAAACAATACAGGTCAGATGGTTCCTTAGATAGTTACATAAATTACAAAAAAGTAGATGCACAGAAAAAAAAGTTACTGAGAGAGATGAAAAAGAAGAGTTGGAAAACATTATCAGAATCTTTTAATAGGTACACACCTATCAGTACTGTTTGGAATAATATCAGGAAATTTAAAGGTATCTCATTGCATAAATCATGGAATGATGAGTGGTTGCCACCATTTATGAACAAGTATGCTTCTTCAGATCCACCTGAAAAGTATATTTTAGGTAATCATTTTCAACAAAGTGGAGACAGTGAAGCAAAATTTATGTCTGAATCTTTTTCGTGGCAGGAACTTTTGAATGCAATTTCAAGTAGAAAAAATACTAACCCTGGGTTAGACAATATAACTTATGAGGTACTGAAGAAAATGCACACAATAAATTACAAAGTAAGCTTCTTCAAATATATAATTTATTATGGGAATATCTTTGCATTCCCGATTCTTGGAAATCTCAATGTGTAATACCCATTAATACCCATCTTAAAGCTCAATAAACCGGCAAATGACCACAATTCATACAGACCCATAGCTTTATCATCGTGTGTAGGGATTTTTTTTAATTAATGCTAAAAACAAGGTTAGACTGGTATATTGAATCTAAAAACATCTTACCTCCACAACAATTTGGCTTCCGAAAGGGGCGCAGTGCAGCTGAAAGTTTTGTTTTACTGATATCAGACATTAAAAAAGGTTTCCACAGCCTTTCCACAACAGTATGTGCATTTTTAGATATACAGGGTGCCTTTGATAATTAAACCCCACAGTCTTAGTCAGCATTCTATCCGAGATCGGCATTCCGGGTAAAATCTGTAATTGGATATTTTCATTTATATGGCAGAGAAATGTTTGTAAGTTACAATGATATACTTTATGGACCAAAACAAGTCTATAAAGGATGTATGCAGGGGGCTACTATCTCGACTTTGTTATACAAAATATATACTTCTCAAATTTTCCAATATGCAGATGATTTAGTCTTGTACACTCTCTCTCTCTCTTCCTGGCATTATCTATTCCCACATGATGGTGGGGTCTGCCTTTCTTGTCTTCCTTGTCCACCTCCCCCTGTCGGATGTGTCGCTCACAGCGACGTTGCAGGCAACGAGGTCTCGCTTTACTACGTCGGACCACCTTGTTTTCGGTCTACCTCTACGTTGGGGGCCGGGAATGTTGAAATATAAGGCCTTGTTGGCTGTGCAGTCATAGGGCCGTCTCGAGATGTGGCCAAACCACCATAATCGGCTCTCTTGCAGCTTGTCCGCGATGTCGCGCACGCCAAGGCTACCGCGAACGTATTCGTTGCGTATCATGTCGAGCCTCGTCACTCCGCACATCTACCGCAACATCTTCATTTCGGCCACTTGGATGGTTTGTAGTTGCGGCTGAGTGTCACCCCCGTAATTTCTCGCCACTTCATCCAGGTGGCTGCGATTCGGTGTTGGATGTTTTCCTCGAAACCCGCAGAATTATGCAACAATGTGCCCAGATACTTGTACTCCTCACAACATGAAATCTGTTGGCCGTCTATGAGAAGTGGAGCCGCTGCGGAATTTGACGCGCTGTTGAACACCATATACTGTGTTTTCGCCACGCTCAACACTAAGCCACCCACAGACAATTGGCGTTTCCATTCCATAAGGGCATTTTCGAGATCCGTTCGTGAGGTTGTGCAAATAGCCACATCGTCCGCATATATAAACGCCCATGGTGTAAGGGTTTGAGCGTGTTCTGTAAGTGCGTCCATTACCATGCAGAAGAGATACGGACTTAAGACCGAGCCTTGGTGTACCCCCTCGGTTACAGCGATTGGTTTTGTAAGTCCTACTGTCGTTATTATAACAGACTTCACGTCCTTATGCATGTCGGCTACGATTTCGACGTACCTCTCCGGAATGTTTTTCTTTCTTAAGCTCCACCAAATGGTCGGCCGAGGTACGCGATAAAAAGGCAACATAAAGGGGTTTGTTCTTGGCTCTAAACTCCTGACCGATAACACTAATGGCAAACATGGGGTCGACCGTGGACAAGCCGGGAACAAAGCCGTATTGGTTCAACGATAGCGAGCTTTCGGATCTTAAGCGGGAGTTGATGATCCTCTCATATAGTTTCATCGTATGGCTCATCAGTTTAATTCCGCGATAGTTATTGCATTCGTACCGACTGCCTTTGTTCTTATAAAGGGGAACTATAGTGCTGAGTCTCCACGCATCAGGGATCTACGATGTGTCAAAAACTCTCAGGTAAAGCTGCGTAAGGATCTGTACCCCTTTACCCCCCAGACATTTCCAGGCTTCTATCGGAAGTCCATCGGGTCCAGGAGCCTTTCCGTTAGACATTCTTGCCAATGCTTTCTTTACCTCGAGTGGTTCAATGGACAGCACTACCCCTTGGTTTGGGCTTGTTTCAGGTAATGTGACCACGGTAGACGTTGTGTTCAACAGTTGGTCGTAGTATTCGTGCCAGACTTTCAAAACTTCGTCCTCTCTATACAAGAGTTTTCCACTCGGGTCCTTAATGACTCTTGCCTTAACCTGGTCTTGTGAATCTTTGTTTCGGGACTTTGCGAACTTAAATATGTCCTTTTTACCTTCCTTACTGTCCAACGACTTGCTCCTAAGGCTCTTCCACGTGGGATGGCTACGGCTTTCTTCGCTTTCTTCTTCGCTAGCTTATATGCATCTCTGTCAGCTTGACTTTTAGTAATTTGACAGATTTTGAAGGCTTCCTTGTACACTGTATATAAAAATGTAAATATAGCCATTAGCAACTTAAATAGAGGACTCGTACAAATACATAATTTTTATGAAAATAAATTAAAATTACAAGTAAATGTCAGTAAAAGTGGTGCTGTAATTTATAGTAAAAAGTCTTGTACTCATAATATTAATATTTTATACAATAACTCTGCTGTTCCCTTGCTGACAGAGAAAAAGTTTTTGGGAGTTTACTTAGATGAGAAACTTACATTTACAAACCATGTAAACTATATGATTGAGAATGCAAGTAGAGGTGTTTAGCTAACAAACTTGAACTCAAACTTTCTTAGTAAATTTAGTTCCTCTAGTTTTCACTAGATGGCTCTGTCGCCGAGTGAATCGCGGTATGACTTAATTTTTTCTTAATGATGTATAGTTAAGCAGTCCTGGCCTATTTGAGTTCCCTTATATGCAGTGTAGTGGTGTGTGAGTAAACCCTAGTGATATTATGTGAGTGTTTCAATTATTCAAATGGTCCTTCTACTACCGGATAAACTGTAAGTAAAGTGCAAGTGTCGAACATAGTGCAATAAACAGTGCGTTAAAGATTTAGTATTTTTACAAAGTGTAAAAGATTTAGCCGATTTCGCGTAATAAAAACACTTAGAATAATTTGAGTGCAAAAAGACTTAGTTGAATTCGTTCGATAAAAGGACTTGAAAAATTTTACGATATTTTTACAAAGACAGTAAACTTGGACTAACCAAACAAACATAATATTGAGTGGTGACCATTTAGTATCTGCGAATAGTGATATTTATCTTAAACAAAACTTTTATTAACTGTCGTATTGCGAATATTTCAAAATGGTGGATCAACTTGCAGAACAACATGTAGCAATTTTGATTCAAAATTCAACTAAAATTGAGAAACTGCTTATAAATACGAAGAAATCTTCTAAGGATAAACGAACAAGAGGTTATTTAGATACGCGCATGGAGACATTACTTGAATAATGGGCTGGTTACACAAAAAGTTATGACTTGCTTACGGTCTCGTTGGACAGTGAGATATTGAAAACCGAATATAATTTAGATATTGATTATAATTTTGAACAAACCGAGGAAAATTATTTGGATTTAAAGACTTGGCTTAAGGATTAATAATATGGTATTACACAAACCATGAGTGAATCTTCAAAATCTGACACAACGTCAGAACTTCCTAAACTAAGACCAAAGCTTCCACCAATAGCTATACCACAATTTTCTGGTGATTATAATCAGTGGATGAGCTTCAGAGATCTATTTCTCTCATTGATACATTGTGATGACCGCTTGTTTAAAATCGAAAAACATCATTATTTAAAATCTAGTTTGACCGAAGAAGCCGATCAGTTACTCAAAAATTATTCTTTAACTGAAGCTAACTATGATGATGCATGGAAGAAACTAAATGAACGATATGAGACGAATGAGAACAAGCGAGTGACTGTGAATAATATTCTTAATAGATTTTTAACTCAGAAAAAACTAACAACTGAATCAGCAAAAGGCATCAAAGATTTACTAGACACAACTAGCCAATGTCTCACATCTTTCAAAAATTTGAACATCGATTCCTGGAATGCAATAGTTGTTCATATTCTAGTCTCAAAGTCAGACGTTGAATCACACAAGTCGTTAGAAAACTCAACAAATATCCCCACATTTGACGAACTAAAAAGCTTTCTAGAAAAACGATTCCGGGCAATGGAGATGGATAATCTTTCACAACCTCAAGAAGTATACAGAAAAGAAACATCGAAATCTGTTCAACATACGCCAAAAACAACTAAGTTAAAAGTTTTGCTACTGAAGTTAAAAGCACTTGTACTTACTGCTCACTGAATCATTACCAGTGATCGGAACGACCGGAGTATATTTACCTAAACTTCGCGGAACAGAGACAAGAATCGGAGACTTCCTTACGACAACATTTTTTTCGGGACATCTTCCGGGACATCACTTTAGTACTTACATAAAAATAACTTAATACAGTAAAAGAATTGAGTACAATCCCAGGTTTTGTTCAGAATGATTTTTAGGTACAAATAAAACAACCAATATATTTTAAAAGCATTTTTTTATTGTAACACTTATTATTAAGAACAGTTTAAATTGCAAAATGTGTATTTATTTGTTTTTGTTTACCCAAATAATTATGTCCAAAAAAATAATGCAAAACTCTTACAAAGTGAACAAATGCTTTTTACAAAACCAGTATCTATATTTGTTTCCAGTTCTAAGATACTATTTTGTGTAACTTTAGTGACGCCTTTATCTAATAGGTTTTTACCTATGAAATTGGAGAAAAATTTCGACTTAGGCTTTTGTTTCTAATTTCTTTATTTTTGCGATTAACGCCGAGATTTATATTTAAATCTAAACTGTCATCTATACCTAAATACCTTCATAAAACCAATTTTCTCACATTCGAAATACTCATGGCTCGAGTCCCGACTTCCTGGTCTGTTTGTTTGCAAGAGATAGAGACAGAAGTCGGCGCATCTATTCTTTTGTTTGCGTTTTTTGTAAAAGTGTAAAAGAGAAAGCAGCTGTCGCTGCTATTCTTTTCATGCATAGAAAAGTAGCAATAGCAGTCTCATACAATCCGTTGTCAAGTGCGCATGTGTGTTTTACTGTGGATCCGTAATTTTTGTCCTAGTCTTGTTTATCATAATCTCATGTATTTTACCTGACCTGAATCTGGATACTGCCTTCGTTTTGATTGGATCTGGACGATTACTGAATACTGCAAGTGTGCCAAATATCAAGGTCAGCTAAAATAAAATATATTTTTAACATTGTTTTGTATTTATGACCAATACAAGAAAATGCTTGATTTGTTTGTTGGAATTACACAGCGGAATTCACGTTAACTGCTTAGGAGTCCCTGCTAAGTTCAGTGGCGCCCTCATCACAAAAATTAATATGTCTTCTCAAATACAAATTAAATCGAGAAACGATATTATCTTACACTTACTACAAAAGTTTACAAGTTATTTTTAAGCAATATCAACATAGCTTTGATAGATAGATCTAAATAAAATCATACGACATCGTTTTTCGATTTAATTTGTATTTAAGCAGATATATTATTTTTTTTGATAAGGGCGCCTCTGGACATCGCAGGCACTCTTAATATTTTTGCACTTTATGTACTTGTTTTGGTTGCAAATTTAGCTTTTTCTTGATTTTATATAATATTTTATTATCGTGACATGATTACATAAACGCGTCATGTCTTTTTTACATTGCCATAAAGCATTGTGGTCGAATATTATGGACTCCACCACACTAATATTGCTATTAACTAGTGGTTTTTCTGTGTTTACGCGTAATTTGCATTTTTATCAGTGCCACAATGCAGAAAAAGGAACGCTACCTGCGCTTGCGCTGACCGGTTTCCAACAATACAAAGAATGTCCTGTCCCGCTCACGCTGTGTGCTACATCTTTTGTCTCTTTCTTATAGCACCTTTAAGCGATTATTTTTTAATTAAAATAACGTACCTATAGATGTCCAACATTGGATGTCATTAAGTCACAATTGTTATTATTAACCATAATTATTTGATTTGCTGTCACTTTTCGTGATGCGCGTAATAGTAATGCTACCATGTAGAAAAATGATATAAAAACAACTGCAGTTTTTAAAAAAAATATTTTACCGAATGCATCAAAACTCCAAACACACATATTATGTTCGTAAATGGAGTTAAGTTTAGATGCGATTAGTATAATACGACGGAATTGTGAGGATTGGAAAGTGGCTCAGCAATTGATGTCCTCTCCTCGCCTTTATATTATGCCACGCTGTTAGTGAATCACATCAAAAAAATATTTATTTTTTAGAAGTAACACAATATATACTGATGTTTTTCTTAAACCCGGTAAGCCTTAACAGGGTGATAGTACCCATGAATATAAGCAACTTTCTCTATAGGATAACTTCTGAAATCGCGAGAAAAAATATCAGCTGTTTCATATAAAAGTTCAATACCTACCGTACCAAAATGTATGAAACAGCTGATTTTTTGCGATTTCAGGGTTGGTCCCACAGAAAAAGTTGCTCATATTCATTCATAGGTACAATCACCCCGTTAAGGCCTGCCGGGTTTAAGAAAAACACCCTGTATATATGACTGTATAACCCTGTAATAACAAGAATCGTAAGTTGATCAATTTCCTAGTTAGTTTATAAACATTCGCGAAATCACAAGCGGCAGGAGAAATGTATTATTTAACGTATACATTTCTGGTAATTGATCAATTAACGGCGTCTCGCGGTAAAATGATCCGGCGAACGCTGATTGGTTGAATGTCTTACTTACTTTGACATGGCTTTTTTAAATTTTATAATTGTTATATATAGGTTGGAAATCAAACTGATTTTTATAAAAATTGTTACAATAAAAAGTGATTTTTAATTTATATTGGTTGTTTCATTTGTACCTAAAAATTGTGTTGAACAAAACCAGGGATTATATTCAATTCTTTTACTGTTTCATTTATATATTAATGTACTGAAGTGATGTCCCGGAAGATGTCCCGAAAAAAAATGTTGTCGTAAGGAAGTCTCCGATTCTTGTCTCTGTTCCGCGAAGTTTAGGTAAATATACTCCGGTCGTTCCGATCACTGATCATTACATTTGCCAATGTAAAGAGTTTTCTGCATTAACTGTTTCTGAACGCCAATATTTTATAAAAAAGAACAATATATGTTTCAATTTTCTGGTAAAAAGTCACTCCGTGTTCAATTGTAGACAGAGTACAAGCTGCAAAAAAAATGTGGACGTCGAAATCATACGTTGCTACATTTCACAACCCTTCATAAGAATAACACTTCTGATGAAGCCCAACGGGATACCGCTCCATCAAAGGAAAATACCTCTTCACCTAGTACTTCTTGCAACCACAGTGTAAATTTGAAGGCTGAAACAAATGATGAAATGGTTATTTTGGCTACAGCCGAAGTAAAGGTTGAGTCCAGAAACAATGGTATCTAAACACTTAGAGCACCTGTTGATCAGGGCTCACATGGCTCTTTTTTCTCTGAAGGAACAGCGCAGTTATTGAATCTTGAACGCCCTCCCGTTGTTGGCAGGATCTCTGGCATTTCAAACTCATCAGTGGTAACAACCAAATCTATGGTTAAACTTACAATACATTCCACAAAATGCGAAGCCTCCACATTTGAAGTAAACGCATATGTACTCAAGAAACTCACTTCATTGTTGCCGTCACGTCAATTCCCACAAGATACTTGGCCTTCACATTTGCAGTTAGATCTAGGGGATCCAAACTTTCACAAGCAGGTTCACAAGCAGTTTTCACAGGTGCTATTGACGTTCTACTTGGTGCCGAAGTACATGCTCACATACTACTACAAGGACTACACAAGTACAATTCACTGATTGTAATTAACTCTCATCTGGGTTAGTTGATCTCCGGCAAGGCTTTACAAACTGGTACTGCAATACAAGAACACAATATGATAGTTGCTCACACTAAATTCGAAGCAGATCAGTTACTTCGACAATTCTGGGAAATTGAAGAGAACTTACCTCACAAAAGGCCGATGACTGAATTAGAAGCACAATGTGAAGAGCAGTTTAAATCCAATACACACATACACGCAATGATGACGGACGTTACATTGTGTATTTACCGTTCAAGGATGATCCTCCCACAAATCTTGGTGATGTTAGACCTCTTGCTGTCAGTCGCTTACAACACATGTAGAAACGTTTCACACGTAACGCTGACTTCAAGGAAGACTATCACAAATTTATGAAGCAATACGAGTCAGAGTATCATTGATGATGGTACCTGAAAATAAAAAGAAAACAAAAAACTTCACTACTTACCTCACCACGCTGATCTTTGGCCGACGAGCTTGAACACGAAGCTACGAGTTATCTTCGACGGAAGTACTACGCCTGAAAAAGGAAAATCGTTAAATGAAGAACTTTTGATTGGATACCCGTTGCAACAAGATATCAGAGATTTAATTACTCGGTGGAGACAAAACAAATTTTGTTTAGTCGCTGACATTCAAAAAATGTATAGACAGATCAAAGACGATGTGGACTACCAGAGAATACTATGGAGAGAATCTCCAACACAACCCATACAAGAATATAGACTACTTACCGTGACTTATGGAACATCTTGTGCGCCATTCTTAGCTATCCGTACGCTTCATCAACTTGCTGAAGATGAAAAACATGATTTTCCTGTAGAAACAGAAATACTAAAAAATGACTTGTATATGGATGATTTGATGACTGGTACGTCCAACGAAAAGGATGCTATTCTCTTGCAAAAAAGGCTTACTGAATTGTTGTCTCGCGGTGGGTTCCCTTTGCATAAATGGGCATCTAATAGTCAATTAGTGTTATCACAGATTCCTGATACTAACAAAGAATCACAAAACGCAATAAATATAAAGGTTGAAGATATCTTGAAAACTTTGGGTATCACTTGGAACTCACAAACAGATAATTTTGAATTAAATATAAACATGAATTTTACTGATGGTAACATCACAAAACGAAACGTTCTATCCACAATCGCAAAAACCTTTGACCCTCTAGGTTGGCTAACACCTGAAATAATACTACTTAAAATCTTTATGCAAAAGTTGTGGCTAGCTGGCTTAGCCTGGGACGACAAACTCCCTCATGATTTGAAAATTGAATGGATGAATTACCTTGAACATTTTGCGCATTCTGACCCCATTCAATTCCCACGATGGATTGGTGTTTCTGACAATACGATTAGACTAGAACATGACTAGCATGGATTCAGTGATGCTTCTTGTACTGCTTATGCTGGAGTGGTGTATCTCAGAGTTTGGGAAAATGACGCGGTTAAGGTATATCTGGTTAAGTTGCACCCGTCAAACAAATTTCAAACTTCCGTCTAGAGCTCTGTGGTGCAGTTCTCTTGGCGAAAGTAATACAACATATTAAAACTATTCTAAATATCCCTGATGAAAATGTATATGTATGGACAGATTCTACCATAGTTTTGGCTTGGCTGCGTAAGACACCTAATACATGGACCACATTTGTTGCTAATCGCACTTCATAGATTTTGACATTCACCAACAGTAACCAATGGCATCATGTTAGTTCAGCAAATAATCCAGCTGATTTAGGTTCCCGTGGAGTATACCCAACTGATTTACAACAGTCTGAACTATGGTGGTATGGCCCACAATTTTTACAAAATCTCGATGTTGTTAATTTAGATAATGTTGTACCTGAAACAGATTTAGAAATGAAAGTGAAAACTAAAGTACAGACAAACAAAAACGTTTTTAAAAATGATCATGTAATTTTTCACCTGAAACGATACTCTACACTTTCAAAACTAATACGTGTAACTGCTTATTGTTTACGTTTTATTAAACTGTGTAAGCTTAAATTACATGGGAAACCGTTTGATGAACCCGTTTACCTCACCTTAAGTCCAGGTGAGCTTGATAATGCTCTTAATAGATGCATTAAGATGTCTCAATCAGTTTCATTCAACGATGAAATTTCTCGATTGTCGCATGGTGAACGAGTTCACCAATAAGGGAAACTACATGTTCTTAACCCATATCTAGACGATAAAGGTATTATTCATGTGGGTGGTCGACTTGCACATGCAGAGATTTCAGATACCATGAAAAATCCTGTTATCTTGAGTAACGACTGAAATTTTTCTAAACTTATTGTTTTGGACGCTCACTTGAAAACTCTGCATGGAGGTCATCAGTTAACTTTAAACTTCATTAGACAGAAATTTTGGATAATTAGAGTCAAAAATATTGTTAAAACTGTTCTCAAAAAATGTATACCGTGTTTTAAACAAAGGGCTAATCCTTCTGTACCATTTATGGCAAATCTCCCTAAATGTCGTGTGAAACCAAATCGTCCATTCTTTATCTTCTTAACCCCTGGTAGATGTAAAAAAACCTGTAAGGTTTATGTTTGCTTAGTTGTGTGCACCGTCACAAAAGCCATTTATCTAGAATTAGTAACTGATCTCACTTCAGCTGCTTTTAGACGCTTTACAGCCCGCCGTGGTCACTGCAAGGAAATCTGGAGTGATCATGGCACAAACTTTGTAGGCGCGGCCCGTGAACTAAATCTTGCTTATAAAGATGCAAAATCTGCAATTATCTCTGAAATTGCTGAACTCTTGGCTAATGACAACACTCACTGGAACTTTATACCCCCTAGCGCGCCTTACTTTGGGGGACTTTGGGAATCTGGAGTGAAAAGCGTAAAAGGACACTTAAAACGCGTAATTGGACAAACCTTACTGACCTACGAAGAGTTCTCTACTCTTTTACTTCAAGTCGAAGCTTGTATCAACTCTCGTCCACTTACTGTAGTAAATTCTACCCTTGATGAACCTCCCTTAACGCCTGGGCACTTTCTGGTTGGGAACCGTTGATTGGTGTACCGGAACCATCTTTAATTGATGTTAATGTCAGCCCTTTGCATCAGTGGCATATTATTCAACGTATGGTGCAGTCTTTGTGGCAACAATGGCAAAATGAATATTTGACAACTGATTAAAACACCAACTTCCGTTAGACGAAATAAGACAACTTTATTTTGATAAGGCCTTGACCTAGTTCTCCGAAAAAAACAGCGTATTGCGCGATCTAACATCGATCAGCGACATCTGTTGATATTTCATTGAACTTAACTGATGGTAGTTTCCTTATTTACTCTGAATGAAGTTAACTGTTTACAATGAATTAAAATTAGATTTGTGTATTATAATCAAGAAGATATTTGGCGGTTTTAGGTAATTAAATAGATATTTAACAACTAGACATTCCGCCCGCCATGGCCAGAATGGACATCATTGCCATTTACCATGAATCAACAACCAAGTTAATAACAATAAACGAATTCAACGAAAGTGGACTGTATTTAGGTCAGGTAAAACATAAGAGTGTGTAGATTTCAATGGTTGAATCATGATGTACAGGTAAACAAACAAATGATAAATACTTCTTAACATAAAATCAAAGAAATAATCCGAAGATATTTAAAATAATGCGTCATGTACACAACATGGCGTTACAATCAGTTTAGAAAAAAGATAAGACAGAAAAACTTTAGTGTTTTTTCTAAAAATAAAA
The DNA here is from genome assembly GCA_963924145.1 of Pyrausta purpuralis. Taxonomy (NCBI): domain Eukaryota; kingdom Metazoa; phylum Arthropoda; class Insecta; order Lepidoptera; family Crambidae; genus Pyrausta; species Pyrausta purpuralis. Next base: position 10,006,629 of record OZ001669.1, on the reverse strand, counting down.
AGAAGGTGTCAGTTATTGACAACAAAGAATGAAAACATTGCATTATTCTGCTACTGGTAAAACACACAATTTTACAATAGGTCTCTTAATTATGGCATCTTTACATTTGAGACTAACAACTCTTGTAATATTGTCCAAACCTCTGTGCTTTTCGGTAATAATACCCATAAGCCATTTAGCTGGAGGAAGATCATCTTCCTTAACTAAAACTATGTCTCCGATGTTAGGCTGGCTCTGGCGTTTGGTTTGACCACTTGTGACGTTGCAGAAACTGAGTCAGATATTCGTTTGACCACCTGCGGCAGAAGTTCTGTAACATCTTTTGTGTTAGCTGCCAGCGTTTCAAAGAAGATAATGATGATTGTTCATAGTTGTTATCTGGGACGAGCACTAAGGGTTCACCAATGATGAAATGTCCCGGTGTCAGAGGTGTTGGATCTTGTGAATTGGTACTAACCTGTGACAACGGCCTAGAGTTTAGGCACGCCTCAGTTTGGTACAACAAGGTAGATATTTCCTCGTAGGTTAGGGTGTCTGTGCCAATAACACGCTTCAGGTGATGTTTTGTAGATTTTATTCCGCTCTCCCAAAGTCCACCGAAGTGAGGCGCTCTTGGTGGAATAAAATGCCACGTAGTTCCAGTAGTAGCTAAGCTCTCAGCGATTTCTCTCGCCATGGTTGAATGTTCTAGAGCTACTAATGACTTTAACTCTCGCGCAGCACCCACGAAGTTAGTTCCGTTATCGCTATAGACATCAGCGCAATGGCCACGTCTAGCAACGAACCTCTTGAATGCTGCGAGAAATCCCTGTGACGTAAGATCGGTTACAGCCTCCAGATGGACGGCTCTTGTAGCCATGCATACGAATAGGCATATATAGCCCTTGTACGCTCGATGACCTCTACCTTTAGATGTTCGAATTTGGATAGGTCCAGCATAATCTACGCCACTTTGATAAAATGGGCGGATCGGGGTGACCCGAGCTTGGGGTAGTTGACCCATTAGTTGGTTCCTAGTTTGTGCTGCATATCGAACACATGTAACACATTTGCGTACATACAATTTAGTACGGTTTTTCATATCGAGGATCCAATATTTGGATCGTAGGTAATTAATCATCAGTTGAGGACCTCCATGAAGGGTTTTTTGGTGGGCATCTGCAATGACAAGATTAGTGAAGTGTGATTTCGATGGCAGAACAATCGGATGTTTTTTGTCATCACTAACCTCAGCTCTCTCAAGTCGACCACCAACTCGCAAGATGCCTTCATGATCCAGATAAGGAGTCAACGTGGTAAGTTTGCTTTTCTTGTTAACCGTACCTTTTAGATTAATATCTTGGATTTCTTGAGCAAAGTACGAAGCTTGACACGCCTTTATGCTGATTTGAATTGCTTTTGATAGTTCTGAGCTAGTCAACCAACTCGGCATCGTTGTTGCTTGTATAGAAGTTTCACCTTTGATATAAATCTTAAACAATAAGCTACAACTCTGATCAATTTCTGCAGAGACGAAAACTTGGTCCACAATTCAAATTCATCCTCTTTAGTAACATGACAAGCTTTCTTTCCTTTCTCTTCCAAGTCCGTTTCTCCAACCCCCTTCTGGTTGTATTCTAAATTTGTGTTTTGTAACCATGCAGGTCCAGCCTTCCAGAGGGGAATTTCTTCACATTCTGATGGGTTAACTCCTCGAGAAGCGCAATCTGCTGGGTTGTCAGTAGACGACACATGTGACCACTGATCTCTGTCTAGAATATTCAAAATTTCTGAAACCCGATTTGCAATGAACGTCTTCCAGCGGCTTGGATGACTGCTCAACCAAGCTAAAACTATTGTTGAGTCCGTCCATGCATGTAAACTTAGTTTTGGTACCTGTAAAACTTCAGAAACTTCTCTTAATAATTTGGCTAAAAGAACGGCACCGCATAATTCGAGTCTTGGGATAGACACTTGTTTGATTGGAGCTACCTTTGTCTTACATGTAATTAGAATAACCTTGAATAATTCCAGATACATCGATCACGCGGGCGTAAACTACGGCAGCATAGGCATCAGTAGAAGCGTCACTGAATCCATGTTTAGTACATGTCTTGCTCATACCAATCCAGCGCGGTAGGCGAAATTTCGTAAGTGCCGTAAGTTCACTCCGGTAAGTTATCCAGTCATTAAGTAGTTTTGGTGGTAGCTTTTCATCCCAACCGATTCCTGCTAGCCACAGTTGTTGAATGAGTATTTTTGCTTTTATGATTACTGGAGCGATCCATCCCATGGGATCGAACAGTTTCGCAATATCAGATATAACTTTTCTTTTTGTTACAGGTTCTACGATGGGCGGTAGCTGCAGGGAGTATTCAAAGTCATCGGTTCGTCGATTCCAGGTAAGTCCAAGTATTTTTATGATTTCATCAATTTTGAGTTCCACATTGCTTTCTGTTGCTTCTGTTTCCTTGTTTATTTTCATTAACAGTGTTTCATTATTGCTTGACCACTTCTGAAGTTCAAACCCTGCCTTGCTTAGTAGTTTGTTGATTTCTTTATAGATCAGTTTTCCCTCCAGACTATTCTCGCAACCGGTAAGTAAATCATCCATATAAAAATCATTTAAGACTCTTTCAGATGCAAATGGAAACGATTTCCCTTCATCATACACCAGCTGGTGCAATGTTCTTACTGCAAGATATGGAGCTGCTGCAGTACCAAACGTGACTCGTAACATTCGAAAATGTTCAATAATTTGTTCAGGCTTAGATCGCCATACCAGTCGTTGGTAATCAACATCTTCACTAGCGATCAGTATTTGGCGGTACATTTTAACTATGTCTGCCACCAAACACACAGGATGCATTCTCCACCTCATCACCAAGTGACGTAGATCCGATTGAAGAGTTGGACCCACCATCAATTCGCTGTTGAGAGATACACCATTCTTGTCTCGACACGAAGCGTCGAAAACAACTCTCAGTTTAGTTGTTGTTCTATTAGGCTTCACTACAGCGTGATGAGGTAAGTACACACTGTCTGTTTTGTTGATGTTATCGTAAGGTACTTTCTCCATGTGACCCAGTACCAGATACTCATCAATGACGTTGGAATAGGGTTCTTTGAGATGCGTTGACTTTGATAAGCGTTTTTCTTGCATAAGGAATCTGCTCAGTGCTATTTCTCGCGAATTCCCTGATATGCAGCTCGGCTTCTCCTCCTTGAACGGCAGTTTAACTATATATCGTCCTGAAGAATCTCTTGTGGTTGTTTCCTTGTAGAATTCCTCACATCTTTGTTCCTCGGGTGTGTGCGGTTTTTTGAGAAAACATTGATCAAATTCGATTTCCCAAAATTGTTTGAGATCAAATTCTTCTTCAGTGACTTGAGCGTGTAAAGTAGTTATAGTGTTAGTACAGCTTAATTCTGTTGTGTTAATTTTAGAAACCTGACCAGAAAATATCCAGCCAAATCTAGTGTTCTGAGCTATAAGGCATCCAGTTGGACCTTTAATTAGTCCTTCAGATATTATCTGACAATACACCTCTGCACCCAACAGCAGATCTATTTTGCTGGGAACGTTGAAATGTGGATCTGCTAACTTCAGTTTTGGCATATGAGACCACACCTGTAAGTCAACTTGTCGTTCTGGAAGAAAAGTGGTAAGTTTGGTAAGAACGTGAGACTTCACTGTGATAGTAAAGGTCGGATCATAGATTGATTGGAGTCTGATGTATACTACATGTTTAGAATTGACCGATGCGTTACAGTCGGTCCCTACCCCAGATATGACACTTTTGCTTGATAACTTCTTCAATCCAAGTAATTGGACTGCAGACTCCGTTATAAACGAAGCCTGTGATCCTTGGTCCAGTAAAGACCTAAGTGTCATAAAAGATCCGTTGTTTGCTTCAGCCTTTACCAAAGCGGTTGCTAAAAGAACTTGACTCTTGTTGCTAGAGAAACAAGTGGTAATGTTGGTCTGATCATGTTCGTCTAATGCTGTCGCTGTTGCCGCGACAACATTGTTACCATTCGAGTCATAAAAGATCCATTGTTTGCTTCAGCCTTTACCAAAGCGGTTGCTAAAAGAACTTGACTCTGGTCTCGGCTCGAAGGACCACGGCAAGCCACAACAGAATGATTGGCACCTAAGCAGTTAAAACATAAGTTAGAGGTTTGTACAAAGTTACGGCGTGATGATAGGGTTTCATTTGCGAACTTCTTACAATTACCAAGTTTATGATTAGTTTCAGAACAATAGGAATTTTCATTTTTGCTAGCGACTACATGATTGGACTGACAACATTTTGTGCTTTTGGGATTCAAAAATTCTAGTGACCTTAATCTATGCTCTAAAAATTCTAAAAATTGCTTTAATGTTGGCAAGTCGTTAGTGAGGTCACAAATTTTTGCTTCCCAATGTTTGCGAGATTCATTATCTAATTTGGAGGACAACATATAAATAACAAATATGTCCTAATTTTCAGTTTGAACACCGTTATTTTTCAAAGCGTTAAGACACTCGTTGGTGGTATCAAACATTTCTTTGATCATCATCATCATCATCATCATTATCAGCCAAAGGACGTCCACTGCTGAACATAGGCCTCCCCCACGGCTTTCAACAGCGACCGATCACTAGCGGTCTGCATCCAGTTTGATCCTGCGATCTTTATAAGGTCGTCTGTCCATCTTGTTGGTGGACGTCCCACGCTGCGTCTTTGGTCGAAGGGTCTCCAATCTAGAACTTTCCTGCCCCAACGGCCATCAGTTCTTCGCGCAATGTGCCCTGCCCATTGCCACTTGAGCTTACTGATTCTCAAGGCTATGTCCGTTACCTTAGTTCTTCTACGTATCTCCTCATTTCTGATTCGATCCCGTAGAGAAACACCCAGCATAGCCCTTTCCATCGCTCGTTGTGTGATTTTGAGCTTCATTATAAGGCCCATAGTAAGAGACCATGTTTCGGATCCGTATGTCATTACTGGTAATACACACTGGTTAAAGACTTTCGTCTTCAGAAACTGAGGTAGATGAGATGAGAAGATACTCTTGCGTAATTTCCCGAACGCTGCCCAGCCGAGTTGGATTCGTCGATTGACCTCTTTCTCGAAGTTGGACCTACCCAATTGGATCACTTGTCCCAGGTAGACGTACTCGTCGACAACTTCGAGAGTTGAGTTCCCAATGGATACTGGAGTGGGTACAACAAGGGAACTCGACATAATTTTCGTCTTCCCCATGTTCATTTTAAGACCCACTTGTTGGGAGACTCGGTCAAGGTCTTCGAGCATAGTGCCAAGATCGTCCAGCGTCTTTGCCACAACAACTATATCATCGGCAAATCGGAGGTGTGAGATGTATTCGCCATTAATATTGATGCCGATTCCTTCCCATTCCAGGAGCTTGAAGGAGTCTTCCAATGCCGCAGTGAACAGTTTCGGAGATATCACATCTCCCTGTCTCACACCTCTCCGCAGTGGAATCGCCCTCGTGTTCTGCTTCTGTACTCGGACCGACATGGTGGCGTTATTGTAAAGGCACCTTAACACCTCTATATACCTATAGTCTATGTGGCACCGCTGCAGAGACTGAAGCACCGCCCAAGTTTCGATCGAATCAAAGGCCTTCTCATAGTCCACAAACGCTAAGCATAGAGGCATATTATACTCCTCGGACTTCTGTATAATTTGCCTAAGCGTATGGATGTGGTCTATGGTACTGTAGCCTTTTCGGAAACCGGCTTGTTTGGGAGGCTGGAAGTCATCAAACCTACGTGCGAGACGATTTGTGATGACCCTTGAAAACAGCTTGTAGACATGGCTCAGGAGTGAGATGGGTCTATAGTTCTTCAATAAGGTTTTGTCTCCTTTTTTGAAGAACAACACCACCACACTCCTGTTCCACGCCTCGGGCGTGATGCCCTCCAGCAACACGGAATTAAAGAGTCTCTGAAGGACTTTAAGTACCGGTGTTCCACCCGCCTTCAGAAGCTCTGCTGTGATTCCGTCCTCGCCAGGTGCCTTGTTGTTTTTGAGCTGTTTAAGGGCCATCCTAATCTCGTAGAGGCTGATGTCCGGGATGTCTTCGGTGTAGTGTCGGGTCAGGATAGCTCGTGGGTCTCTAGCTGAGCTATCTACGGGTTTGGCAACTGAGGTGTACAACTGTCCATAGAACCTTTCGATCTCCCTCAAAACCTCTGCTTTCGTCGACGCTACACTGCCGTCCTCCGTCTTAAGCTTCGTCAACAGGCTTTGCCCAATAGACATGTCCCTTGCAAACACTTTAGAGCCTTGGTTCCGCTCTATCGTTTCTTTAACACTATTAGTGTTAAAGCAACGAATGTCGTGTCGCAGGGACTTCCATATTTGTCTGTTGAGCTGCCTGTAGTTTTCAGCATTAACGGAGGTCTGCAGTGCCATAGATCGACGTTTTGCCATAAGGTCGAGAGTGTGGACTGACAGTTTTTGAGGTCTATTTTTACGGCCAGGCCTAAAATACTTAGACCCTACCGTTTGAACAGTTTCCACAAACCCGTTGTTAATTTCATCCACTGTTACGCAATTTTCAAGGCAATCAAAGCGGTTTGACAACTCGAGTTGAAAGCTCTCGGGATTTTGGATATGAGCACGAGTCGGTCGGAGCGTGGACTTCATCAGGCGGGATCTTTCCAATTTGACATTTATATTCAATGTGCCTCGAACCATTCGGTGATCGCTACCGGTTTTCACCCTGTTGATCACGGAGACATCATTGAATAACCGTCTCTTGGAAGTCATGAAGAAGTCAATCTCGTTTCTCGTGAAGCCATCGGGACTCAACCAGGTCCACTTCCTTTGAGGCGGCTTCTGGAAGAAAGAATTCATCGCAAAGAGTCCCTCCTTCTCCAGAAAGTCGGCCAGCCTCTGTCCCCTGGCGTTCCTTTGCCCGTATCCAAAAGGTCCCACCTTCAACTCATTCTCGCCTTGCTTGCCCAGTTTCGCGTTGAAGTTCCCCTATTACAACAGTAAAATAGGTTTTGGAAGTATGTATGGCTCTACTTACGTCCTCATACATTTCCTCCACCTCTTCATCCGGGTGTTTCGAGGTCGGTGCATATACCTGTATGACCTTCAGCGAATACCTCTTGGATATTCTGAGTATAAGGTATATTACCCTGCTCGACACACTCTCGATGGTCTCGATATTGTTGACGAGGGACTTGTGAACGAGGAACCCGACACCACCTTGTGACTTTCGTTGGTTGCCTTCCCGGTAGTAGAGCAGGTTTCCGGACTGCAGAGTTATCGTGTCCTCGCCCTCTCTACGGACTTCTGATAAACCTATTATGTCCCAGTGTAACCTGCTCATTTCTCTTCCAGCTCGAGCAACTTCTCATCTGTCCTCAGTGTACACGTGTTGTACGTTACCAGGGCCAGTTGTCGTCGGGGGTGGCAGCGCGATCGCCTCCGGGGATTCTTAGCACCCCCTGCCCCGCCGTTACCGTGACCGCTACCAAAGTCAGGAATAGCGGGGCTGCCGGAGACTGGGGGCCTGGTTTTATTGTGTACTTCCATTTGAGGGGATATTGCCAATACTCGCCACGCTTGGCAGGCGGGTTGGCGAGCGCAGAGACGCAGCCCCTTGCAGCTGTGACGCTGCTGCCCGTCACAGTCCAACATTTAGGTGCGCCTTACATTGGATGGTTATACCGCCATCGGTCGGTCGCCAGAGTTTCTTTGATAGCAGTAGAATTTTCGCTTACAATATTCTTTTGACTGAAAAACCTTTTTAGAATACAGTTAGTTACAAACTTCTTATTGTTAAATCTATTTTCCAAAAGCTCCCAACACACTCAATAATTGTCACTAGTTATAGGTAGGTGACGTAATAATTGTTCCGCTTCACCAGTTAAATAGCTCTTTAGATAATGGAGCTTTTGCACATTTTGTAACAAATTATTGTTGTGTATGAGTGATGAAAAGAGGTCACGAAACGTGGTCCACTCTTGATACTTTCCGGAAAAAGATGGATAGAAATCTTAGGAAGCTGCACACTTGTTTGCTCTTGACTGGTTCGCACCGTATCTTGGTTTTTTCGTCAGTGTGAGTAAGTGGGTACATTTCTGTAATTTAGATTTTAATTCTGTTTTATAATCAGCGTATAATTCTTCAGTCATGGTATAAATGTCTTCCTTGAAGTAATCTAATTCTGCATATTGCTCCTTAGTGACTTCGCAAATCAGTTGTTTACGAGTATGTACCTTGGTAAATGAATCCCACTGTTCATTTAAAATGACAATCCTGGTTTCTATGTAGTCCGAAGTTAGCCTGTCTTTTGGCGATTTCTTAAAGTTGACTCTGCCCTTTTCCATATGGCTGTAAGTATCTATCTGAGCTCTTATCTTGTTTTCCATCTTGACTTGTATCTATGTCTTTGAAATTCGCAGAAATTTTTACAAGTCCCGTAGTAAGGTATAAAGCAAGCCAATTATTCTAAGTCCAGTATGGGCGTAAATTTTCTAAGTGTTTTGGTTGTCAAACACTTCGGAAAAATCGGGCATGGATTCCCCGTCTCAACCAGAATTCTATTTAAAATTTTACAAGTCCAAGTTCTACTAGTAAATCTTGTAAGTTCATTTTCTCATTGATTTTAGGTTCAATTTACCTTTCTATCTTCAGTACAAATATATGTCAATGTACTTACAGTTATTTTGCCCATACAAACTTATTTTTCCTGGTTCAGGTCAGATCCGTAAAAATTCACATACCAATTGGTGGCGCCACTGCCGCTGGTCTAGTTCGCTGTATCCGGCTCGAAGGACCATGAATAAAACACCAACTTCCGTTAGACGAAATGAGACAACTTTATTTTGATAAGGCCTTGACCTAGTTCTCCGAAAAAACCAGCTTATTGCGCGATCTAACATCGATCAGCGACATTTGTTGATATTTCATTGAACTTAACTGATGGTAGTTTCCTTATTTACTCTGAATGAAGTTAACTGTTTACAATGAATTAAAATTAGATTTATGTATTATAATCAAGAAGATATTTGGCGGTTTTAGGTAATTAAATAGATATTTAACAACTAGACAACAACATTGCAACATCGTTATAAATGGAACAAGAGCCAGCCAGAACTTGCTATGGGTACTGTCGTATTGGTAAAAGATGACAGACTTCCTCCTGGAAAGTGGCTTTTGGGACGAATCATACGCGAGCACCCAGGTGCAGATGGGATTTCAAGAGTTGTGTCTTTACAATACAAGGATAATATTTTTAAGAGGCCTATTGCAAAATTGTGCCCTCTGCCCCTGAATGATTCTGAATAGCTATAAGACTACAGCTTATTTTATTTTTTTGTTTTGTTTATTTAATGGTCACTTTTTCAAGGGACTGTAATCGTCCTTGGGCGGCAGAATGTTTAGCTAACAAACTTGAACTCAAACTTTCTAAGTAAATTTAGTTCCTCTAGTTTTCACTAGATGGCGCTATCGCCGAGTGAATCGTGGTATGACTTAAATTTTTCTTAATGATGTATAGTTAAGCAATCCTGGCCTATTTGAGTTCCCTTATATGCAGTGTAGTCGTATGTGAGTAAACCCTAGTGATATAATGTGAGTGTTTCAATTATTCAAGAGGGTTAAATTTTAAGATCTTTAGCAGGTGTGTTTTGGGGAGGCGATCCTAAAATCCTGTCTTTGCTTTATAAAAGCATAGTAAGTAGCCACTTTGATTACAGTGCAATAGCATACGCCAATGCCAACATTTCTTTACTGAAGAAATTGGAGAAAATTAACTTAAATTTGGTTTGGTTTTGAAGTCGGTGTTTACTTTTTGAAAGTGAATTTTATTTCTTCATCTTTAGTGATTACAGGAGAGGGGGGGGGGGAAGTTGCACCTAATGACTATGTTCTTTAAGAAGCCAAAAATTACCTATCATCAGTTCTGTCATTATAATTACTAAACTCCTAAGCGTTAAGGAGTTCCGCCATCAGCTTAGTTCCACAAAATGTTGATCATCAGACGTAACAACACGTCAACATTAAAATTCTAGTAAAAAAACACTATATGTGCCTTCAAAATTTGAGGGTTTCCCTCGATTACACCGAGATCCCATCATCAGATCCCAAAGTGGCAAAAATAGGACCAACTAGAAGGTATACCTCCTAGGTAGACGAAAAAATTTTGCGAATCGGTCGACAATTGACTGAGATATGAGGTTAATAATCCAAAATAAAGCTTTACGTATTATCACTGGTGCTATGTGCTCAACTCCCATAAATGCTCTACAAGCAGAAACTTGCATTCCACCTCTAGCTTTCCAAAGATTAAAGATAGCTGAAAGATTATGTTTAAAAATATTAGCTTATGACAATAGATGCATATTGGACAAGATTTTACCTCGGCAAGAATTACCCCAAAATATTATTGGACCATATGTCGATGAGAAATCGATTTTAATCTTTTATCTGGTAATTTTCCTAAATTGCTCAGAATAATTAAACACATGCAAAATATCACTGTAAATACGTACAAAGATAGGACCTGAGTTTGTATAAATTAGATTAAAATTTGATTAATACTTGTATAGATTCTTCTGTCATCTGACAATTTATCTTTGCAGTTACTATAACTGCAAAGATAAATTGTCAGAATGACCTGTTGTAAGCTTTAGAAACATATTATCCTAATTCTTACAAAATCTATACTGATAGCTCCAAATCTTTCAACTCTGTGTCTTCAGCATATTATGATTAACAAAAAAAGGTCTTACATGTTTTAAGCTCCACTCTAACTGTAGCATTTTTACTGCTGAGTGCTATGCAATTTATCAAGCACTTGTTTATGCAAATGAAATTGTAAATAATACAGATTATCTAATTCTCACTGACTCGTATAGTGCCATTACAGCTATTACAAACAATACAAATGTAAATTAATATCTAGTTCATTTAATTAGATATGAAGTCTTAAAACTACAAATATTAAGTAAAAATGTAAAATTTCTGTGGGCACCTTCTCATAAAGGTATCGCTGGGAACGAAACGGCTGACGTCGCAGCCTGAGGAAGCCCGGATGAAGACCATTCATCAGATTTGAAGATTCCGTACACAGAATTCCATCTCCAAATTTCACAAGCCCAACGCCACCTCTGGGAAAAACATTGGAACTGTTCTGGTCTGGAAAAAGGCAAGTTGTACCACGAAATACAAAAGACGTTGCCCGCCCATCCGTGGTACCACAAAAATTATGAGTTTATTCAGAATAGAAAATTAATTACAACCATTAACAGAATGAGATTTGGCCATTGTCAATTTCCCGCTCACCTTAAAATATTCAATCTAATTCAGAGTGCAGAATGTCCTCACTGCAAAGAAGAATCCGTGGCTGATCTAGAACGTATAATAATGAGATGCCGAAGTTTCGGATTGCAACGTTTAATATTGGTTTCGGACCTGTAATCAGAGGGTGCCCCTGAAGCTGTCCCCCAGGATTTAAAGAAGATTCTTAGCTGCCCTAAATACTTTGGGGCTATCTACAAGTACAAAACGGTGACCATCGGTGAACTCTAACTTGAAGAAAGAAGTGAAAGTACTCATATTAATTATACACGTTTTGTTAAAGTTGAACTGAACTTGACGCTTGTTTGTTGTGACATTTTGTTTCTGTGTTTGTGATTTTATATTATGATTGACTGAATGAAATAAAGGCTCAACAGGACAAGCATCGAGAGCCGTAAAACGGATTTTAAAAAAAAAGGTAGCTAAACCGTTTTCTTTTAAAGTCTAACGTTTCACAGCTATCCGCTTCCAAAGTGGTAAAATGGGCGTGCCCCCCCCCCCCCCCCCTCATCTAACTTCTAAACTAAGCCAGTGTAAATCTTGAAAAAATAATAATAATGTAGATCTTTACAAATACTTTCAACGAAAATTGGTTCGGACGGGATCGAAAGAGTAGTTTTTGAGATATAGCACATTTTCAACAACCGCAAACATAACTTTGTACTTCATACAAACACTATGAAAAACAAAGTTATATTTGCTGTCTCAAACTCAAACTCAAACTCAAAAGTTTATTTGCAGTAATTTGGGTACAAGTACATTGAGGTGTTCTTAAATGTAAACAAAAAAGTGCGCCAAAATATGCTATCATGAAGCGTACAAATATTTAACATAAATTATTTCCTTTTTAGGAAGCAGTAAATGTGCATCTATGTAGCGTTTATAGCATAACGCTTGCAACTACATTTAATTATTTAAAAAATATGAATTAAATAATTTCATTTAAAAAAAAATAGAATTTATTAAGTGGACTCAAATGCAAAATATTCATTAAGCGAGTAAAATGTGCGTTCTATAAGCCAAAAATGTAATTTACTTTTGAATGCGGTCCCTGAGACCTTTCTTAGATCTTCAGGCAAAGCATTATATACCTTTATGGCCATAGCATAAGCGTTGTTTTTAAATAAAGATAGCCTGCCGGAAGGAAGTTGTAAAAGGTTAGTGGGCCGCTTTCGGAGTGATCTTTCGGTTAAGAGTGGTCTGGTTGAAAATAATTCTGGATGTTGTTTTACAAAATTACATATTTGTTTTATGTATAAACCGGTGAGTGTTAGGACTTTAAACTGTTTAAAAAGGGGCCTGCAAGAATCAGTAAAGTCGGCGCCAGTGAGAGCCCGAATACATTTTTTTTTGCGTTTTGAATGCAATATTGACATCTGCAGAACTTCCCCAGATTAAAAGGCCATATTGCAAAACAGAAACTACATATGCATGATAAGCTTGCATCGCTACGTCAATTGATACTGTTTCTCGCAATCCGCGAAGGGCAAATACAAAACGGCTGAGTTTACTACAAACATGCTCTATGTGAGGCTTCCATGAACAATTTGCATCTAAAATTATGCCCAGAAATTTAATAGTATTAACAGTTTGAATAAGTTGTCCTTCATATTTAACATTAATGTCGATTTTGGGTGATTGGTATGTATGGAACTGTATTAATTTTGTTTTATCTATATTTATTTTCAGATTATTTTCTTTTAACCAGATAATTGCTGTTTTCAAAGTCGAGTTTAACTCTTTTTCTAGTAGTTCTTTGTTTTTGTCTTTAATAATAAATGTAGTGTCATCGGCAAACAGTACCGATTTGTGTTTAGTTACGTTGGGAAGATCATTTATGTATAGTATAAACAATATCAGCCCTAAAATGCTGCCTTGTGGCACACCATATTTATTTCCTTTGAGATCTGACCTATATTCCCTTTTTTTTAGTTTATTGCCATCCTTTTCTATTTTATTTATTACCACACATTGAGACCGATTACTTAAATAGCTGGTAAACCAGTATTTAACTGATGCCCTTATTCCGTAGTAATCTAATTTTAATATAAGCCTGTTATGATTCACAAAATCAAACGCTTTGCTCATATCCAAAGATAATGCAAATACGGGAATTTTGGTATCTAGACTTTCTATTACATTTTGTACCAGGGTGTAGTTAGCCAGAGTTGTACTATGATTTTGCCGAAATCCATTTTGCTCATGTTTTATAATATTCATTTTATTTACAAAATTGAGTAAACGAGTGTGTACCACTTTTTCAATAACCTTTGAAAAAACTGGTATTAAAGCAATTGGTCTATAGTTGTTTGGATTCTTTTTGTCACCTGCTTTAAAAAGGGGCTTCACAATAGATATTTTTAAAGCTTTTGGAAATACTCCTTCACTGAGACTTAAATTCACTATGTGACTTAAAACTTTTGCCCTAACCTAGAGAAAGAACTAAGAACTAAGAACCTATAGTTCTGCTACTAATTTATTTATTTTAGTCGAAATATCGTCGTAACCAACAGAGTTGCAGTTCTTAAGTCCGATTATTATTTTTCGAATTTCGGCGGCATTTGTGGGGTTAAAGAACATAGAAGAATGACAATGATCAAGTGCAGGTTTAATACGACTATAATTATTGTTTTGGAGAGGTATGTTTGTATATTCTATAAAATGGTTATTCAATGTGTTAGCTATTTCTGTCGGATGTACAACAGTTGAGCCATTATAGTAAACTTCCTCAAATTCAGTTGTAGATGGGGTTTCGGATACTTGTGAATTTATTATTTTCCAAACAGCCCTGGACCTATTTTTGGAATTTATAACAAATTTTAAATTGCCTTGTTTCTGGAGCCAAAGTATACATCGTTTTAAAGTTTTAGCATAGGTTTTGTATTCGTGACTACGTAAAGCTTTATCATCTTTATTTGCAATTTGATATGTTTTAAATAGTTGTCTTTTTATCTTGCAGCATTTTTTCAAGCCCTTTGAGATCCACTTTGTTTTGTTCGATTTTCTATTTATTTTAATTTCAATTTTCGGAAAGCATAAGTTATAAAATAAGGAAAATAATGAGTGAAATGTATCAAATGCGCTATTAGTATTGGTATTCATGAGAATATCGGAAAATGATAAAGCTTCAATACAATTGTAGAATTTATTAACATTATCTTTACTAAAATCTCTTCTAATTTCGAACCATTCCAAAGTATTTCTCTTTAAATTTAATCTAAATTCAACTGTTTGCGCCCTATGGTCCGATATGCCTAAATCATGTACGTAACCTTTCGTTCTCTTTATATTACTGGCAATATGATCTACACATCTACTAATTCGCGTGGGTTCATTTATATGGAGATGAATATCATAAGATTGCAGAAATTTATTAACCTTTTAGAATGGACGTCAGAGATTATCGTATTAATATTAAAATCACCAGCAATAATTATATATTTTTTAATTTTTGATTTCAAAAGTCTCAACAGCAAAGCTTCTAATTTAGTGAAGAAAATGTCTAACTTAGAGTCAGGTGTACGATAAATGCATAGTATTATTAAATTACTAGTTTTTATTTCAATTCCACAACATTCAAAAGTTTTGCAGGTAGCGTATTCATTAGTTAGCTTAATTGTTTGATATGGAATGTTCTTTTTAACTAATATGCAAACTCCACCTCTTCTCTTATGAGGTCTTGAAAAAAAAAGCAGCTAACGGAAAATCTTTGATTCTAATGTTTTTCTCGTCGCCTGTTTTGAGGAATGTTTCTGTAGCACATAATACACTAATGTTAACGTTACTGTCTTCAAACTCTTGAAGAATGATTTCAAGATTATGTTAAGTATACCTGCAAAATTTTGGTGAAAAAGTGTGAAGCCATGTTCAATCCGTTTAGGGACGAAAAAACTGATTTTTCGAGGAAGCTGAATTAGATTGGGCTTGCATACTGGGGAGAAGAATAGAGTCTCTTTTTTGCGTTTTCGGTAGAATTTTAAAATAGTATGGGATCGTACCTTTAATATTTGAATTATTTTTGTGGTCTTTTAATGTTGGGTTTTTAAGGGGTAAAGAATTGCTATGTGTTTTGCCTAGATCTTTTAAAAAACATGTCTCATAAGCTGGGTAGTCTATGGCAACATTGATTTTTAAGCTTACATTATCTAAAAATCGGCTGGGAGTTAGGTTTTCATTGATGTTGATAAAAGAACAGTTTGAAAAATTCATTGTAAGCATTTTCAGTTCCGTATTTAGCTTCCTGACATTTAAAAATCGACTATCTTTAATTGCTATTACAAATACATTAGTGTTCCGTAATTCATGCAACGCTATACTTAGGTTTGAGATCATTTTTCTTGGATTTGTATCATGGCTACCAGAACATATAATTACATAATCATTTCTGTTAAGATCGTGTTTACAACTAATACACTGTTGCAAGAAGTATTAGGCTTGACGAATGCAAAAGGTTGGTATTTGTCATTCCATTTATTTTTCCTATGCTCTAGTATTTTTTTCGCCAAGCCAAGTACTTGTTCATCGCCTAAAATAAACAATTTGTGCCTTATAGACTTTTCTGTCGACGGTACTGACGATGAAATAGTGGCATTAGTAGTGATGTCTTCTTGCTATGCTTCTGATTGCTATGAATGGACGTGTGAATAGTCTACTCAAACGGTAGCGGGGTTCCTAGCTCGATGGTTATGACTCCGCAAGATAATATGGAAAAGCCACTTACCTCGTAGAGCAGGACCTCCAGGCACCTCAGAAACACAGACTTGCGGCGCGTAATTAACAATATTCTTGCACAATATATAGTTATAGTCAAATTGATGCGGAATAATTATTTTTATATGCGGTGACGTAAGCGGTGACAATTATATATGGATGGAAAAAAGAAAGTATTGTGGTATTTTACTAAGTGGATTTAATTCAATTCCCTAATTCAGTTAATGTTGGCACGGAACCCTCAGTGCGCGAGTCCGACTCGCACTTGGCCGGTTTTTTTGTATTGCAGCATGGTTCTTATAAATTAAATTTACTCAAATAAAATTATGAGCTCTCTAAAACTAAGGCTAACAAAAGTTAAATATTTTTTTTAAAACCTCGATAAGTATACAAACATTGCCTATCATAAATATGGTATATTTGGATAGACCTGGATGTAAAAATCCAAAAAAAAATTTTTGACGTCTCTTTTTTGGCCACCCTATATAATTCAACCTGTATGTTATCTTACTTATTACTTAAATAGTTGAATACTTTATTTTTCACTTTACGTTATTTCTTAAACATTTTTATTTTAGAAGTATTATTTTTGTAGATAAATAAATTTAATTTTGATTTTTTTATTTTGTTGCAGGTAGGATAAAGAAGGGAAATGTTCAACACGCGTACGAGTACGCAAACCTTGTTTACGAGAAAAGTAAGTAAATTGTGACCATAACGCGTTATGTTACATTCACTGGAAACCATTTTAGCGCTTATACCTTGTGTCGACGCTGCGAAGTCGGAGCGGTGAAGCTCCGTTGTTAAACATGTGAATCTGATCTACAGAGTGCGTTCCGACGACGCAACCCAACACACCGACGGTTTTTTAACAGACTGTCAGACTGACAGACAGACAGATAGATAGACAGACGTCACGAAACTGTAAGGGTTCCGTTTGTTGCCATTCGGCTTTTTTAAAAAAACCTTTGAAACAAATTTATTTTTGCAAAATATTGTGGTATTATGGCTTAATGAAAGTGAAAAGACCCCTTATTCACTTATAGTTCGCACGAAACCTAGCACTTGGCCGTTTTTTTTTAAAATTCGAATTGGGTTTGCTCTTGACTCTTGACTAGACCTGATTGGGCTAAGACAGAATCGACAATGGAGCGAGCTCACCCAGAAGAAGCCTGTTCACTCGGACTTCTGACTGACTCTGACTGAGTGGCTGAGATAGTTGTTGAAATTGTGCTAGTTTTAGTGTTCATGTATATTTTTGCCCTCTCAAATGACCTATTTTTGGTATGAAAATTGTAAAACGGTTAAAAGGATACATCTATCTACCGAATTCTTTTCACTCTTTTTTCTCTCCTTTTTTCATTTAAATCTTTTTTTTACGATGTTCAAGTCCGAATCACATTCAAGAGCATTCAAAACTGTAATTATATTGCAGTTTCCTCTGATTTTTTTATTGATGCGATTGTGCTGATTTGACACGTAAGATTTTTTTATTACAAGAAAGAGAAGAGGGAAACCTACCTATACCTATCACAATAAAATCCAGTTTACGATAGGAACGATACTTGGGGTCAGGTCAGGAAGAGGGTTACTTTAGTAATAAATTTTATATATTTTTTTCAAATTCCTAACCTAACCCGCGACCGGGCTAGGTTTTGGGGTCAGGATTGGGATACTCGGGCTTAACTGTCAAAGCTGTATCGCAATACGCACTCTTATCTTTCTCATCTCTGTTCTTGACAAAAACATGCTTAATTTTGATTCGATGTTATTGCATTGGTATAACATATTATTTTAGAGAAGTTTATAAATAAATTATTTTTTAGGGACGCAGACATCGGCCTCGGAAACTAGTGAAACATCGGTTACCATAAGACGTAAGTATAAATGGAAAACATAAAAAAAAATTTCAAGTGCATATTATTATGTTAATGCAAAATAAAAAAATGTTTCTTATTACACTGCACTTGAAAAAACCAACCGAGTCAGGCAAGGAATCGAACCCAGTCTCTTACGCTCAGAGCCCATGCGATGCAATGCTGAATTTTGCAAGTGCTTTCTTATGTGTCAGTGGCCGAGTGGTGTAGGCATGCGCCTGAATAGCGAATATGTACACAGTTGCTTTTAACAAGTTTAACTTATAATTAAAAAAAATATGAAAAATCTTCATTCGTTGCAACAACATATAACAATATTAGATGTAGACTCGTTCTTCTAAGTGCATAGCACCTGTGCCAGAAGAAGTCACTCTTCCTTATCAATATAAATCTTCATAAAGATGAACAAGAAACCAAAAATTTGCGCACGGGCGGGACTTCAACCAGCAACATTTTGGCTGACCGGGCCAAACGCTCTTACCAATTGAGCTACCGTGCTGTCAGTCCGACCCTGCGAAATTTGTGGTCTCTTATGAAAACGTCAATTGCGTGACGCTTAGCGCCATCTAGCCGTCTGTTTATGAAACAGATGGCCGTTTTCATAAGAGACCACAAATTTCGCAGGGTCGGGCTGACAGCACGGTAGCTCAATTGGTAAGAGCGTTTTGCCCGGTCAGCCAAAAGGTTGCTGGTTTAAGTCCCGCCCGTGTGTGTGATGTGGTGTGGTGTGTGTGTGTGTGTGTGTGTGTGTGTTTGTGTGTGTGTGTGTGTGTGTGTGTGTGTGTGTGTGTGTGTGTGTGTGTGTGTGTGTGTGTGTGTGTGTGTGTGTGTTGTGTGGTGTGTGAGAGGTGTGTGTGTGTGTTACAGTCAACTACTAAGCTTAAGCGAATCTTTGGCTTCTTCATAATTTAGTGACTTCAACCACTTACTAAGGTTAATTTTGCATTCCCTATAGGTCATTGGATAGATTTCTAAGGCTTTGTTAATTTGGTTATATAAATACGACGCTAGGCTATTAAATTGGTTTTGAGCGAAACTTGTGTGTGTGCTTTGAGTTTCCATGACATTATGCTTTCTTCTTTTCTTAGTTAGGTTTTTGTTATAATTTGAGGCCTAATGTTTCTTTAGGATGGTTCGAAGAATATAAAGTTTTCTAATTGTTAGGAAATCCGCTATGTTATACAGTGACTGGGTTGAAAATGTTCGTTATTTAAACAGCATTACTTTTAATAAACTTCTTTGAGCTCATTTTACGTCAAGGACTTTGGTTTTGAGTGCACCACACCATATGATAATAGAATACGCTATGATAGACTTGACTAACGCAACATAAACAAGGTTAAGCAGTTTTTTGGTGGCTATATGTCTTAGAGATTTAAAGTTTTATCAGCGTTTTGATAATGATAACTGAAGTTATCACTTTCAGAGCGCTGAAGTAACCTACGGCATGGTCATGTTTTGATGGGTTACCATTGCGGTCAAATACGAACCGTACATCACGAGCATCTCCGTGCATTGGAAGGAACTTGAAGCCGTTTGTCCCAGCTAATATCAGTTGATTATTCGTTAAGCCTAGTCAGAGGCCATGTGGCCGGCTTCATGGCATATTACAGCTTGGATGCCTTGCAAACACCCCTCCATTCACCCAGACTTTGCCCGCGTGGTTGAGTACGGCTCGTATCAGCGCATACTTGGGGTGAGCCCTTTGCCCAGCATTGGGATATTTCCAGGATTTAATCTTTACATGAAATCATTCTTTTTATTATCCACAGAGAATCATGTGTCGAGAGATTCAGATAAATACGTCACTATGACGCCAGGAGAGACGCCTTCTGTCGTGCACTACCTACTGCCTACCCGCGTCAATCGCGCAGAAATACTAATGAAGTTGGATCAAGGTCAGTGAGTTGTTATAACTACGTATAGAGGAGCTATGCTAAGAAAAACACGTCGCAAATTCGACGACCAGATTGTATGTAACGTATACTTTGAAATTTGTATTTAGAAAATAAAACTGTTTGTATGAGATGATGACAAGTGGCGTCAATACAAGTGGCACGAGATTTGTTCGAAGTGTCAGTTCCATACGCATAGTATTCAAAGTTTTAATACATCACTTTAAGATTTTTGGTAAAGAGCTTCGATCTATTTACGTTTTTAACGTGGTAATGAAAGAACACGACACCGCAGATACATCAAATAATTTTTATCTTAAAATAATTACATAAATTTTAAAATTTTACTGAGCGTTATAATATACTGTTTACTTGTGTTTGTTGCATTTTTTACATATACAATTTGGACACTAATCACATACATTGCTCTGATACCAAAGTAAGTAGCCAATGCACTTCTGTTATGGAAATCAGACACAACGGCGGTAACCGAGACACTATAGAAAATAATGAAGTGTATATTTACCCTACCTGGAATCGAACCCGGGACCTCGGAGCGGCCACGCATTAAAATCTACCGTATTCAGCTAATACACTACGAAAGTCGTCAGAGGGAGGAGGTATACTTAATGTCCATGATAACTACGCGCGATCTAGTGCTGTTTGAATTCAGACAAACTCAGATTGACACGCCTCTGATAATAGAAGAACGTACCAATTAAACACGGATGGTTAAAATATTTTTTGGTTAGAATTCTTTTTTATTAGTGTAATAAATTCTTCCCTAGATTCTGAACAAACTAATTTGTTTGATTGCGTTTGATGTATTGGTTTGCGCTCCTGACTATTACGCCGGCCGTCGCGAGTTCAAATCCCGCAAGGGGAAAATGTTGGTGTTGTGTGTGAGCACGAAAATTTTAACCTAGATGTTCATATATGTTTAAGTATTTATGGGAGACGCCCCCGTCACAATCGTTGTCTGGTGTTCGTGACACAAGGAAGGCATTTCCCTATTTCGAAACCACGATAACCGGTGTGTTGTTTAGCGCATACTTTTACTAAGCCTTAATTGCTCATGTTTTTGTACCATTTTTTTATGAAGGCAATAAACGTTTTTCTATTCTATTCTTTATTTATTTATTTATTATTTCAGGGTTTGCGGTTTTTAATGGATACGTTGTTTATTAAGTGTCCAATCAACTACCACTGACCAATTACTTACTTATCAAAATAACTAAAATAATAATTTTAGTAAAAACTGTCCAAAATTAGGTATAATATTTGTCCTGACAAAGATAGTATTTTGCTGACCAAATTAAAATTGGTTTTGTTCCGTTTTTCTGTGGTGTTAGTGGAGTTATTATGATATTATGTAGTGTGTTTTTGAGATACAATAATTGTCATTTTGTTTTATTTTATTTTTTTCCTGTGACAGACAAACTCGGGTATGTGAATATGAATGCAACACCTGATACCACAGCACATAATTCGTCTGAGCAAAATTTGGGTAAGCAAAAATCCGAATTGAAATTTAAATAAAGTTATAATTGAAATCAGATATTCATCTCTGAGTTTACTTTTTTAGTAAAAGTTAAATTTCGTGATCTATTTAAATAAATATCGTTTAGTTATGCTTATATTATTTTATTATTATACTATCTCATATTGATATAATATTGATATATAATAATTATATATTATTTGAAAAATATTTTTGTGTTGAATAGCTTAAGCTATAAAACATCACGCTGCGACGGGAGGGGAGAGAGCAAACTCAAAACGCGCGGACGGAGTCGCGGGGGACCGCTAGTGTATTTAATGATTTACTTAGGCAACTACCTTTATAATCATGTCACCAAAGCATCAATTCATAATTTTACAACGAGTCTTACGTCTGTTTTTCTTTGCTTGTCGAATAATGTAAACAATCTTTTTATACCAGAGGTGGAATTGTGTAAAGCAATCGTATTCATTTGACAGTTCAAAACGTACGATATGATCTGTCAAACCCTTTGTTCTTTGCCGTTTGACAGATCAAACCGTACGTTATGAACTGTCAAATGAATACGATTGCTTTACACAATTCCAGCTCTTTTTTAAATCTGTCGCCTTATAATTTATCAGTCTGATTAGTTGTATCTGACTATTGAAAAATCGGCCCTAAAATAATATCAGTAAATACATTTTATTTACTACTTGTTTTAAAAAGATCTCAATGCTAAACGATGAATTACATATGCAGTGGGTGAGTTTTTTGATTATCTTATTTTAGAATGTATCATAACGGTAAAAAGGAATGTCAAGATTTTTAACAATATTCGACAAGCAAAAAGAAACAGACTTGACAGTGTCCGGATCAAAACTTTACTTACCTAGTTCCTACTGACCAAGTATTGATTGTACTGACCAAGTTAGTATTTTGCTGACCAAAGCATATTTTATTTTTGTTATTGTAGTTCAAGTGTGTCCATATTATTAGCACATTGTGATAGACTACACCGAGTCAAATGACTTAACTAAATTTAAAAAACAAAATTTAAATTAGAGAATAGAGCAAAGTGTTCCATATTAGGCACTGTATATGCAAGCATTTAATAATTAGTTTTCTAACTGCCTCTGTGGCGCAGCGGTAAGAGGGTCGCACTTTAAAGCGACGGCTGCGCCAGAGGTCCCGGGTTTGATCCCCGAGTCGGGCCAAAAATATAAACCTGAGTTCTTCTATTCTTCTATAGAAGTTGGCGGTGTTTCACCCCCGTGCCTCAGAAAAGCACTTAAAAGCCACTGGTACTGCGCCTGATCTCTCTACGGTCGTGTCAGATTTCTGTCCCATCAGGCTTTGGGAGTGAAAGGAATAGAGAGTGCACCTGTATTTGCGCAAACATTTGTGCACTATAATATGTCCCGCGCAGTCAATTAATTGTTGTAACTGGCCACCGTAGTCGAAATCGGCTAGGGAGACTTCTATAGTTTTCTAACTGGTCGTTTAGTAGTTTTAAGCATAAATATTTACCCACAATTTTATTATTAAACGAGTATGAGTTTACTTTTCCTACAGACACTAGCAAGATAAATCCTTCTTATATTATGAGCGTGAAAGTTTGTGAGGATGGATGTGTGTATGTTAATTTCAACTGCACGCTAAAACTTCTGAACAAATTTTGATGAAACTATACAATTTTATAGCTTATACATTCTAAAATCACATAAGCTATAATTTACAATAAAATTTTGTGACATACGACATTTATGTAGATGAAGCTGCGGAAAATTGCTAGTATACTATCAAAATAAAATATAGTATAACTAAATATAATATTATACTATGAGACTTAAATATAAAGTTAATAATATAATCGTAGATAATTTTAGTTGATAGTAATCATAATTAACATATTTATCAGTGTGATGCGTGATATTTAAAAATCCAGAATATTGTAAAGTTATTCGTGTAGTGATCGTTTGATATTTAAAATCAATTATTTATATTTTTGCAGATGTGAATAACGGGTACTTGACTATGAAACCAGCATCCCATACAACTACAGCTAACGTATCTGATGTTAAGTTAGGTGAGTATAAAACCAATTCATTTGTGCAAGTTTACAAATAAGGTACTTGTGAGGTGAAAGTTGCGTGATCCAATTTAATTCTAAATACTTAAATAGTCACGAGTTATTATAAAAAATGCTTAATTAGTATTATTTTACAATAACCTCAAACGCACCCTTAAATTAATTTGTTCAAAATCAAAAATTTTATCGATTTCAATCACATAAATTGCAGGCGCCTTTAGCTTGAACAATTAAAGCAAATTAAAATGAAACTTATAACGGTGAAATAGGGCATATTTTTAATAAATATTGTTATTTTAATTCCGATAAATCTCAAAACATTTGGATATGGTACTAAACCGGGCAGTAAATAATAGATACATTAGAAAATTGCAAACTCTTACACACAATTTTGTTTCAGGATCTTCAACCCCATCATTTGACCTGACAGTGAATGGTAATTTTTTATAATTTTAACTAATGCATTGGTTTAATAATCTATGCGTTTTTATTTGTTTTGAGCAATTGAATGAAAAAATATAGGGCACTTATGTACCCTCAGATAAACCAAAATAAAACTTCAATTGAAAAATTAAAACATAAACAACTAATACAGGTTGTTGTTTTGTGCAGTGACATCTACCTCAGGGACAATAATATGTAGTAATAATTTTTAAATTATGTGCAAGTTTATAAAAAAAAAAACACTTCACAACATTCTAAAAAAAACAAAACAAATGAGGAAACTCGCAACCTTACGCGTAGCTCGCGCGTATCTACGGAATAATACGACGTAGCTAGTAAGCTACGAAGAGGCGACTTGGTGTTGGTAGTGTTGACCCGCTCAATAGTATCTAACTAACTAACTATCGTGGCCCAGTGACCTAAAGTGGGTCTTGGCCTCCGAAACGAGAGACTTCCACCGGTCTCTGTCCTGCGCAATCTCTGACCAGTCCTCAATCCCGAGCTCACGCAGATCAGCCTCCACCATGTCCCTCCAGCGATATCTGGGACGACCAACTGGGCGCTTTCCACTCTGTTGTCCCAGATAGGCTCTCAATACTCCACGATCCTCCCCCATTCTGACCAAGTGGCCGAGCCATCGGAGGCGGTGAGCTTTTGTTTCACCGAGAATATTTGGTTACCATTATAGAGGTGGTCACCAGGGAGAGCAGGATGAGAGTGAAGGTAGCGGGAGAACTCTCGGACGAATTCGCGGTCGATACCGGTCTTAAACAAGGGGATGCCCTGTCACCTATGCTGTTCAACTTAGTGCTGGAATTTGTGCTCCAAAAAGTGTTGACACTAGATTCGGGGCTGCAACTTAACGGGCAGCATAAGGTGATAGGGTACGCAGATGACCTTGTCTTATTAGGGGAAGACCGCGTACAGGTAGTAGAGGCGGCGAGAGTTCTGGAGGAAGAGGCGAAGACTGTAGGCCTCAGGATCAGCCACGAAAAAATAGAATATCTCCACATGAAACGCCGCAAAAATATCAGCGCTAAAAGAGAAGACCAGCATGTTGGAGATACTAAGTATACTGGAGTGGCAAAATTTAAATACCTGGGCTGCATTATTACGGACACCAACACCAGAGCGGAGGAAATTGACATGTGAATCCAAAACGCTCTTCGTTGTAGTGCAGCCCTGCATAAGGTTTTGGTGTCCAAGCTTCTAAGTAGGCAGACGAAAGTCCGTATCTATAAGACCGTCATCAGACCAATACTTATATACGGCTGTGAGGCTTGGACACTAACACTTAAAGAGGAGGATAAACTTTTGATGGCGGAAAGGAAAATCCTCCGTAAGATCCTGGGTCCAGTACAAAGGGAGGATGGAAGCTGGCGAGTCCGAAAGAACGCAGAGATCGAAGAACTAGTGGCTGAGCTCAATAGTTAAGGCTTAAGTTGAGCTTAATAGGTCGGTAGTTACAGCTTAGCTACGCTACCGGCTAAGTCCAATGGGCTCGCTGACCAAAGTAGGATGTGGTCCTCCAGCATATCGGGGGTTGTGCGGCGGGTTAACTCCCCTCCCACGGCAAAAAAAAGCAATGTTACGAAACCGAAACGAAAGAATAAGAAACGATCCGATCCCAAAAACGACGACCCTAGGCGCGGCATAAAGGATTTAAGATTAGCTTCGTGGAATGTTCGTTCCCTACACAGACCAGGCGCCTTGTATCAAGTAAATAAAGAATTGCGCAGATATAATGTGGACATAGCCGCATTACAAGAGGTGAGGTGGCTTGGATCTGGTGAGTGTGATGTAGAGGACAATGCCACCCTATTCTATATCTGGAATGACAATGGATATCATACTTACGGTACAGGATTCATGGTTTCTAAATCACTCCTCAACAAGATCATCAAATTTTTTCCGGTATCTGAGCGATTGAGTATTCTTCGCGTCCGAGGAAAGTTTGCCAATATCTCACTAGTCAACGTATATGCCCCAACTGAGGGGGATGATGACGATATCAAAGATGATTTCTATGACCAACTAGAATCAGTGTATGATCAACTGCCTAGTTACGATATCAAGGTTGTACTAGGGGACGCAATAGTATCGCATTAGTAAAAATATTTTCTGTAATATATTTTTGGCATCATTATCGTTTGTACAACCACCCCTGAGTCCCTCGTCGCTGACAAAAACTACACCCTGTAAAAAAATATAATGAAAATGAAGGAAAACTTACGTAACAAAATAAAACTGTGCTCGGCCTATTGCAATGGATGCCTGTGTTATCTTAGCAAAACGCTTTAAACATGTTTCACACAACTAACAGAATACACGTTAGATAAACAATTATAATTTTAAGGATATCTACCCTTTGACCTTTTACCAAAAATAATGTATATTTTTATTTTTTACAGAAACTATTTACGAGGAATGCTATGCAGGCCGTTTGGACATATTTGGCGCAGAAAAGCAGTAAAATCCGTGTTAATTTGATAAAGTAAACTATCTTTTGATAAATATTAATTTATACCATTGACTACTGGATAAAAAAAAACCTGTGTTCAGCGATAAATTATCTAATTAGGTTGAAAGTTTTGTGCTTAACTTCTTTTAAAATGAAATTATATAAAAAAAACACAAAATCGTTTACAATATTCGCCAAGCAAATAAAGTCAGACTTAAGTGTCATGCTACGATAAACAGAGCCCATAAACCTTGGAAAAATGTGTCAACTGTAGTTTACTAGATAGAAGTACATGATTTACTACCAGGTTATTAAAAACATGGACCTGTCAAACATTCTTCCCGCTCACTTGCTTTGCTTTGTAATAAATCTACTTTTTTTTAAATTCAACTTTTAAAATTTCCTTTAAACTATTGAGAATTGTGAAAGAAGTATTTCAAAATTATGTTATACAGATACTTTTTAAAGAAAATGACATTATTTATTTCAATTATTCGCTTTTTGTATTTTTTTTTATTTAGGGCTGACTTTTCAATATTCAGTTAAGAAATATTCGTCGAACAAAGTACAATATGGGTGATTTGAAAACGTCAGCAATCATATGTAACTGACGTATTTTAAAATCTGTCGCTTTATAATTTATGTCTGATATTTTTTTCTGACCATTGAAAAATCGGCCCCAAGCCAGATAAAAGAATTCATTATCGTTAGTAGCTTCTTATTCTAAGTTAGTATTTTAATGTAAGAATAGGCTAGCTTATGGAACATAGCTCTATGAGGTGTATCCACACCGGTCGGCGGCTTTGCCGGCGGCCTACGTCAGAAACTGTCAGATACTATGGAAAATGCCGCTGCGATATGAGTGGCATGGCCGCTGGTACAGCCGTTGTTACATGCCGCTGGGCAGTGTGAATACTACTACTACTACCATTTGACAGATAGTTTTGTTGTGTATTTTTGGTTGGTCGAAACGTATGAAATAGTCGGATTTACGAGTATCTAAAGCATGTTCATAGACTGCAGATTTTGTTGAATTTGGTTGTACAGATTTAAGAACGTATAGCTGACATGAACCATAGACGGCCAACAAAATTTGCAGTATGAAGACACCACCTCCTTAGGAAAAAATATTTACGCTACCTATTACTGTTCTTTTTACCTTTCTAATAAATAATTTGCATGCATTTGTTTTTTATTTTTAAAATTAAACAGTAATATACCAATTTACTACCAGTATGTCAAAGGACTCCACACTAAAACTCTGTTTTTTATAGAAATATGTGTTATAGTAATTATGATATTATAATTGTGACCGAAACGTGATTGAAAGATGGTTTTCTTAATACAAAATATTTAGATAATAGATACACTGATCACAGAAGAGATAGGCCAACAAAACAGAAAATCACAGAGAATCAGCACGGTTATGTCGAATCGCGTTCCACTAGTACTAATTTGATCTCGTTTGTTGAGGACGTTGTGGAAGCTGTAGATATGGGAAGGCAGGTTCATGTGATATACACCGATTTTTGTAAGGTCTTTTAAACAGTTCCTCATAAAATACTTATTGCGAAGCTTTCTTCATTCGGCTTTTCAGGGATGCTTCTAAGATGAGTCGAGTCATACCTAAATAATCGTTCATTTTTCGTTGTTCCAAATGGCTTTGAATCTTTCAGGTACGGTATCAATACTGGTGTCCCTCAAGGGTCCCATCTTAGTCCAGTCCTTTTCAACATTTTTGATAACGATATTCCCGAATACATAAGACATTCAAAGCCCTTCTTATACGCCGACGATCTTAAGATCCTAAAAGTGGTTGACAGATACTCAGATGGGGCTGTGCTACAAACTGACCTCGATTGCCTTGCAGAATGGTGCGAACAAACTACCATGAGTCTTAACACCAGTAAATGCTTTCATATCAATTTCAACCGGAAGCTCACTGACATGACATAGTTAAATATGATTACACAATTAATAACTCTCATCTGACAGAAGTGAACACAATCAGATATCTAGGCATCCTTATGGATAAAAAACTTACTTTGGTTCCACTAGGTTTCTTTCTGCGAAATATTAAATCGTTTCGAAATCATCTATGATTCTACTTTACAACTGCTTGGTCCGAAGCATATTGGAGTATGGCTCGGTTGTCTGGCGACCACATTACGCAAGCCATATACTGGGGATTGAGAGGATGCAAAAAAGGTTTCTGTAGTATTTGGCCTTTGCGGAAGGAATAGACGAATAATTTCGTCATATGAGGCCAGACTGGAAAGATTTAAAATAGTCAATCATGATAAAAAGAGAGACGCGCCTGACTTAGTTTTCTTATTTAAAACTCTGAGGAATCAAATTGACTGTCCCCAACTTTTACATAAATTCCATTTTAAGATTCCCTACCGATATCCACGCAGGATATTTCTAAATATTCTCTCTGTGCCCCTCCGCAGGAATCGGCTTGAAAGAAGCTCGCCAATTCCCCGCATATGTGGGTTATTAACAAAGTTGTCTAGAAACCTGGATGTCAACTTTGACTCCTTACGTCAAAAATCGTTAAGTAAGCAATTATTTATAAGTGTACTTAATTGTATAAATTTTTAAGTATCTTTACGTGTGTATTAATGTTTATTACTAAGCTAGCTGAGTTTGTTGTTGAATCTGTAGAGCAATTATCATATAAGTAATAAGCTGTTAAATGGATACGTCATTACGCGAGACGTTTAACCACTAAAAATTAGCAAATTTAACAAGTTTAACTTTTACATACAAGTAATAACCGACTTCAAAACAAAATACGCTTAAATGTTCTAAATAACATCTCGACTCCTTAATTAAAGGAAAGTACTGCACTCGAGGCTCGAACAATTTATTTTCGTAGTCAGTGCCATCGCTTTTACCATCTCTCAATTTCCTTTAAAGAGTCAAGAGATTAATATAAGAGACCACAAATTTTGTAAGGTCAGACTGACAGCACGGTAGCTCAATTGGTAGAGCGTTTGGCCCAGTTAGCCAGAAAGTTCTTTTACAGTTCAATCAGTACGACTGTGGAACTCCTTACCCCTTGCTATTAGGCAGTCAACTTCAATAACTGTTTTTAAAAATCGCCTAAAAGAACATCTTCTCTCTTCAAAATAATTCTCCTTTTCTCTGGTGTCTCGGTAAATTTCTTTCATTTGAGATTGGTTTATATGAATGTACAATTATGTTTATAGTTTATATTGTGTTGGTATATAATTACATTAATTTGTTTTATTTATAATTATGTATTTTGATTTTGATTTTTATGATTGTATTTAAGTATTAATATATATACGAATATATGTGTGTTTAATATAAGTAATATATTGTTAATAACATAATTTGTCTTTATTTATTATGTGAATAATACCCCTTCCTATTAGCTCATTATTTCTTTACCCAAAGGTAGTCTGGAAGAGATCGCTTATAGCGATAAGACCGCCTAAATTGTACATTTTCTCGAAATTAATTTGTTTTTTACCTTTCTGGTGTGCAATAAAGAGTTATCTATCTATCTATCTAAAGTTGCTGGTTCTAGTCCCGCCCGTGCGCAAATTTTCGGTTTCTTATTTCATCTTTATGAATATAAAATATGACACTGTGAACATGCTTTATACATATAATCCTAACTATGTCATACGTTTCGATCAACCTAATATACTCGCAAAAGAACGTCGTTTCGTTCCTCGCATGCTACGTTAGGCCATGGAAATAAGAAAGTATCCAAATTTTCTTTGGTTGAAAAGTTCCACCAGCATTGTATCCTCTTCTTTCGAAGACCCGAGCAACATCTCAAGACACAGTAACCTCTTTCTGCGTGGATAGGATTTTTACCACAGACCTATATCGAGTAGACGTTAAAAGTGTATGTACCTCGCGTGCCGAAAAGACGATTATACATCGTGGTTGCTCGCCGCGATGCTCAGTCCGCTCTCGACCGTTTTCCGCGTGTGACGTTCGGATGTGATAACAAAATGGCCCCTTGCTCGATAATAAACTGTTCGAACACCACGAAAAAAGTAGGAGATATGAATCAAGACATTTCCTTTCATCGGTAAGTACTCTTTGCCTTAAAATATCTGTTATTATTTAAAAAACAATTTATTTTGTTGCTCGCTATTACTTTCACATAAAAAGTAGCAGGCGACTCTGTATCTAATGCTACTTTCCCATTGCGGTTTTTATTTGACGCACCAGACTTGTCATGCATTGAAAACCAGCAACGAAAATAAATCAATCCAAACTTGTCGAGTTGCGTTCAAGGTTGATTTCTCATTTTTCTGTCAAAATTAAGATATAGTGTTGTACCCTGCACTTTTCAATGTCGAATTCTTAATCGATTTTGAAGACAGAAAATATGATAAATATTATTTAATCCTACAATATATGTAGCCATGTGATGAAGTAGTCGTAATATTATTGACGAAAGTATAATAATTGTAGTGATATCAATAATTTAAAAATATATTTACTACTAGTGGTCTCCCGCGACTTCGTCCGCGCGGTTTTCGATTTTTTTCTCGCCTTTTAAACCTTCCCCATAGACCTCCACGAATATTTCAAGACTAAGATAAGATAAATCCGTTCAGCCGTTCTCGAGTTTTAGAGATACTAACGAACAGCAATTCATTTTTATATATGTAGATAATACAATTTTGTTTTAGTTTTCCGGAAGATCCTTATATGAAAAATAAATGGATTGAAGCAACGGGACGTAAAAACTGGTTCCCTACAAAGCATAGCCGGATTTGTTCGAGACATTTTCACGAAGATACCTTTACTGGCCCATCAAAGTTTCGGCGACTAATCAGTACAGCTCATCCGACCATAGATATACTGAAGATAATTTCAAATAATGAAGAGGTACATTTATACGTTACGTGAGTGTGTTTGTGTGTGTGTGTGTGTGTGTGTGTGTGTGTGTGTGTGTGTGTGTGTGTGTGTGTGTGTGTGTGTGCGTGCGTGCGCGTGCGTGCGTGCGTGCGTGTGCGTGTGCGTGTGCGTGCGTGCGTGTGCGTGTGCGTGTGCGCGCGTGCGTGCGTGTGCGTGTGCGTGTGCGTGTGAGTGTGCGTGTGCGTGCGTGCGTGTGCGTGTGCGCGCGTGCGTGCGTGTGCGTGTGCGTGCGTGTGCGTGTGCGTGCGTGTGCGTGTGAGTGTGCGTGTGCGTGCATGTGCGTGTGCGTGCGCGTGCGTGCGTGTGCGTGTGCGCGCGTGCGTGCGTGTGCGTGTGCGTGCGTGTGCGTGTGCGTGCGTGTGCGTGTGCGTGTGAGTGTGCGTGTGCGTGCGTGTGCGTGTGCGTGCGCGTGCGTGCGTGCGTGTGCGTGTGCGCGCGTGCGTGGGTGTGCGTGTGCGTGTGCGTGTACGTGCGCGTGCGAGTGTGCGTGTGCGTGTGCTTGCGCGTGTGCGTGCGCGTGTGTGTGTGTGTGGGGTTTAGTGTAATAAATACATTATTTTATTATGCTACAGATAAAAGGTTCAGCTTCTTTAGAGAAAGACTCAATCAAGACCACGCCAAGGAAAAGGAAGCTAGAAAAAGTGAGTTTTGTTATAAAATTCTGACACACTTACTAATTTGTTTCTAAATTTGTGTAAGTAGTAGTGTTGCATGAAATATTATATTTAAAAATGTATTACACTTACAGAATATTAATGAACCATCCACTTCAGAACCAGAAACTTCAATTCAAACACCAAAGAAGAAAAAAATTATGAACCAATTAAAAAGCGCAAGGCAAATGATAAAAGAAAAAGACAAACAAATTAAACGCTTGAAGGAAAAAAACCGTCGACAAGTCAATAAAATACTTTCCCTTGTGGCATTAGTAACGTGCTTGAAAAAAAATACATTGATAAGTGACGAACAGGCTGAAACATTACAAGCAACCAATGTTACGACTAAAGAACTTTATTCTAGGCAAATGAAGAATGCCAATGGAACGGTCACAACATCAAAATACTCAC
Organism: Pyrausta purpuralis; assembly: GCA_963924145.1. Classification (NCBI taxonomy): domain Eukaryota; kingdom Metazoa; phylum Arthropoda; class Insecta; order Lepidoptera; family Crambidae; genus Pyrausta; species Pyrausta purpuralis. The sequence continues at coordinate 9,974,377 of OZ001669.1, read as the reverse complement.
CAGCTCTTCGAAGTTTTGCACTAACGTTACACTACTACTCAAGTAAAGCCTACAACTACGTCAGAAAGGTTTTCAATTTAAGCTTGCCACATCCTGTCACAATCCGGAATTGGTACAAAGTCATTGATGGTAATCCTGGCTTCACTACTGAGTCATTGGAAGCTTTAAAGTTGATGGCAAAAAAAAAAGAAGGTCCTCTGTACTGCTGTCTAATGATCGATGAAATGGCAATAAGGAGGAAAATTGAATAGGACGGCAAACGATTCCAAGGCTACGTTGATTTCGGGGGAGGCTTGGACACGGATGAAATTCCTGAAGCAAAAGAGGCCTTAGTATTTATGGTCACTGGTATAAATACAAACTGGAAGGTAACTTATTTTTCTTCCTTTTCGTTACTTTGCTTGTTTTTAGTTTACTCTTCCACATCTTACCTTCCTTTTCTATTATTTTACTAATACCTTACTTTTCTTTTCTTTACTGTGTTGCTATAATGACACTGGACAAGGCCCTAACTAGTTTCAAAAATGTTATGTCGTTAGGCTCAGTGACTATGCCAGTTCGTGCGATGAATATATCAATCAGTCAATTTATCTATATTTATAAAACAAAGTCGGGTTATTCACACCATCAATAACTCAAGAACTTGAATGATCTTTGATTAATATGATCTTTGATTGTCTTCTTCCCGATTAGCAGAATAACCATAAAATCATGGGAAAAAAGCACAAAATAAAAAAGATTCTGCAGCGATATGAAATTCGCGGGGTTAACTTGTAATTTCCTAATTATAGATGTTAGGTGCTCAGCATAGTGTCATTCTTGTTTTTTTTTTAGGTTCCTGTCGGATATTTTTTAATAGATGGATTAAACGGTAAACAAAAGGCACAATTAGTATTACAATGCCTAAGAAATCTACACGAATCGGCCATTACTGTAGTTGGTTTAACATTCGATGGCAGTGCATCAAATTTGTCAATGGCAAAAGTTTTGGGATGTAATTTAGAACCGAATGACGATATGAAAACCACTTTTGAACATCCAGTGACAAAGAAACCAGTTGCAATATTCTTAGACGCCTGTCATATGGTTAAATTGGTAAGAAACTGTCTCCAGGCCTATGGTAATATTGTTGATGGAAATGGCGATGTCATCTCATGGTCGCATTTTGAAAATTTACACAAACTGCAAAATTCAGAGCATTTTCATTTAGCCAACAAATTAAGAAAGCATCATATTAGTTTCCATAATCAGAAAATGAAAGTGAAGTTAGCTACTCAACTTCTGAGTAATAGCGTTGCTATTTCCTTAGATTTTTGTAGGGAGACATTGAAAATTGCAGACTTCAAAAATTCATCGGCCACAGCAGAATTCATCCGAATTATTAACGACTTATTTGATGTCCTGAATTCTAGAAATCTAAAGCAGCTAGGATATAAGCAGCCATTAAATTTAAAAAACAAAACTCAAGTCATGGCACTCCTAACAAAAGCAGAAAGTTACATACGGAAACTGCAGACCTCACAAGGCGATTCTTTGCTTAAAAGTGGCAGAAAAACTGGCTTTGTTGGTCTATTAGTGTGTATTAAAAGTACTAAAATTTTATTTAACCACTTAATTGAAGAAGAAAAGATTAAATTCTTGTCCATGTATAGATTCAGTCAAGATCACCTCGAGTTGTTTTTTTGTAATATACGTGCCCATGGCGGATGTAACAATAACCCAACATCAAAACAATTTCAATCTTTTTATAAAAAATTGCTGTGTCATGTTGAAATAAAAAATAGTAACACTGGTAATTGCGTAGACTTAGAACACATTTCGGTACTTAATTGTTCTTCAGCTGTTAAAATAATCAATAGTACAACGCCACGCAGTGCCCTTACTGATGAGTCTGAAGAGGTCGAAAATAAAGACCTGAATATGAGTAGTTTAAAAGATTTTGATTATTTCTGTTCCACGATGCCGAAAATGACAGAGTTTACCGAGCAAATTATAACATACATTGCTGGATATGTGGTACGAGCACTTGGCAAAACAATAAAATGTATTGAATGTAATAATGCTTTGTCATTGCAAACATCTAGCTTATGTCATACATATGATTTTATAATTAGAAAAGATAAAGGTGGGCTTGCATATCCATCCACAGATACCATCCAAATATGTAAAGTGGCCGAATTAGAAATCAGAGATATAATTAACAATTCAAAAAATTTTTGTATTAACCCATCAGTGAGCAAGTCACAAATACTAAATAAGGTCTTGCGTTGTTTCATTAACACTAACATATTTAGTTCTATTGCTTTACACCAATTTGACCAATCACCCACAGAAAACCATTTAGTCAACTTAATGAAAGCAATCACAAACACGTACATTGACTTACGCCTCCGATATTTAACTAAGCATATGAAACCCACAGTGACGAAGAGACAATTGTACAACAAAATTATTTTGTTTCAGGGAGAGTAATTATTGCTAAACATTAAAACACTTTTTATTTTTTCATTGTTTATTAAATAAAAGAGAAACGATTGATTTGTAACTAATATTGTAGGTACATTGATAATTTGTCCATAAGAAATGTTTGTTATAAAGATGATTGTGAAGTTACATGTTTTCTCACGAAAAGCGGTAGCGTTATTCACCACGTAAACGTCAAACGTCACGTTTTCAAGAATTTTTAAAAGTTCTAGTTATGCTAGAAAACTAGGTCTGTAAGGTTTAATTTTCAAAATTTATGAAAATCGGTCTACATTTACAGGGTGAAAACATTACCGCCATTCCTATGAAAACCGTGTTTTCACCTAAAGCTTCACAATCCTCTTAAGTTAGATTAAGAACAATCACAGATTTATTATAAGGTGAAATCATTTTGCGCAAGTAAATCATCAAACGTTTAAGCCGGCCTGTTGAAGGCACTACCTATTCAGCTTGAACTTTATGAAATTACGAAAAGAAATCAATATGTAGTTTCATTTTACACCTGTTTTATACCTATATGATTTAATTGTCGATATAGACTTTGGTAAGTAAGGTTAACAATAAGAAATTACCAATTATACTTAACTATACATCACATAAGTTTCAACAAGATCTTTTATAATGATTATGATTTACGCTTTGGTTTCTACTTAATAAATTAATCAAAATATCGAATCGCAACATCGCACACGATTGGAAATGAATCTGTTTACGTTGTGCACATCACTAAATGACTCGTGTGACGTCAAAATACCTACGCAAAATGTTACACGCTCGGTTCTCATATAAACCGACGAACTCTTTTCTTCTATCTCGATTATAGTTCTGTGATTTTTACTGACCTTGAAAATACAGTTACTAGTTTCAATGTCAGGGACTCTCACTCTTTCCGATTCAACATATTGTGTTTATTTATCTACTATGTATGTAATACTAAACAAACAACTGTTAACATTATTGGGTTATGAATAGTTACTATTCTATTCTTCTATTGTATAGGAACGTCAATTAATAACATTTAAAATGAGTGATGGTTTTTCATAACAATGTAATGTCAAATAATCAACGACCTCTACGTTTCACTAGATAGGCTGTTTTGTACTACAGAAAATTTAGGCCACATGGAGCATCAGCGTTTAGTCTGTTGCCGGAAACCACCATGTCAATAGGTCCTTTACGTCGAAATAAATAACTTAAAATGTGTTATGGCGCCCGTATTTTCACTTGGCTTCTAAGCGACATTCTTGTTTAATTTTTTGTAGTAAATCTAAGTGATTACAAAGACATTTCTAAAGAAGGGTACTTTTTTTCTCAATTCGGTGGTTGTTTTTTTTTTTTTAAATAACAATTTGCCTGAATTTTGTTACGTGGTTGATGAGAACAGTTAAGCACCGAATTAAGAAAGCAACGAATTGAGAAAACGAATCACCGAATTGAGAATTGTTTTAACCTCATAAAAATGTTACGTATTAGAATGATCAAAATAATAAATACCTTAAACGTTTAGTTACCTGACTGCTGGTTTATCAGTTTAACGGTTTATTTTAAGTCTTTATTGATTCCTTGAAATTTAAATAACAAAATAAAATTCTAATCAACCTGTTTATTTTTGGTAACAAACACTGGTTGAAGACATTCGTCTTTCGATACTGAGGAAATTGAGAAAAAAAAACACTCTTGCGCACTTTGCGCACGTTGTCCAACCGAGTTAGATTCGTTGATTGACCTCTTTCTCAAAGTTGGACCTACTTGATTGAAATACTTGTCCCAGGTAGACTCGTACTCGTCCACAACTTTAAGAATTTAGTTTCATTTCATTTATTCATGCATGCATACTAGTTCCTAACCGATACTGAAGTGGGTACACTTTGGGAGCTCGACATGATTTTCACCTTTTCCGTATTCATTTTTAATACCTACTTTTTGTGAGACTCGGTCAAGGTCTACGAGCATAGTGCCAACGTCGTCCAGCGTCTTTGCCACAACGACTATATCATCGGCAAACTGGAGGTGTGTGATGACATCCGGATCCGAAACATGGTCTCTTGCTATAGGCCTTACATAAAATCTTAAAATCTCACAACGAGCGACGGAGAGAGTTATGATCGGTGTTTCTCTACGAGATCGAATCAGAAATGAGGAGATACGTAGAAGGACTAAGGTGACGGACATAGCTCTGAGAATCAGTAAGCTTCGGTGGCAATGGGCAGGACACTGGCGCGAAGAACTGATGGTTGTTGGGACAGAAAAAATCTAGATTGGAGACCCTACGGTATTTTAATCCTACGGTATTTTACCGTGGGGCTCGGCTGCTGATTTAGAATCAATTTTTGTAGTACAAAAAAGAGCCGTGCGAGCTATTTATAATCTAAAACTTCAAGATTCCCTACGAGAGGTGTTTAAAGAAATTAGAATATTAACTGTAGCTTCTCAGTATATTTATGAAAATTTAATGTCTGTCCGCAAAAAATTACATTCATTCACGAAAAAAGTGATATACAAAATTATAATACTAGGAATAAAAATAAGCTTGCTATTCCACAATTTAGGCTTCAAAAGGTTAATCTTCTCACTCTTAATGCTTAAAAAACAAATTACATATGCCAAATGACGACTTCATCGTTCGAATACACACTTGTGGTTCTTATAAGACATCCATGACTTGTAATTGTCCTCAGAACCAAAAAGTTGTGTATACTAAATACCTTGGTATTCTCCTGGATCAACGACTGTCATGGCACCAGCACATTAAACTCGTAACAGGCAGAATTAAAAAGCTTATTTGGATTTTTAAATCTCTGCGATATGTCATGTCCCGTGAGCTCTTAAATAAGATCTACATATCTCTTGCGCAGTCGATCATATCATATTGTATCCCAGTGTGGGGTGGTGCCACAGCAAATAAGTTTTTGGACATAGAGAGAGCGCAAAGATCCCTCTTAAAACTGATGTATTTTAAGCCGTACCGATACCCAACAGAACATCTTTACAAACTGGGGGGTCTGCTATCGGTGAGGAAATTGTACGTTCAAAACACTATCCTACGGGTCCATAAAACCTTGCTTTTCGATCCTTCCAAGTTACTAAGAAGGCGAAGAACCAAAGTGGCATTCTCTATCCCGCGTCGCACTGTATTTGCTCAACGCCAATTCCAATAATATTAAAAAATACTGTTATTATTGTATTTAAGTTAATGCAATTGTTTTGTACTAACTCAAAAACAAAGTAATAGCACTAAGTCAAGAGCGAGTCACTCCGACACAAGTATCCAATTACTTCCTGGAGCTGTCTCAACAAAACAACTTGTAAAATTTATTGAGTAATAAAGAAATATTTTATTTTTTAAAGAATTGGTAATTCTTTCATAGGAAAATGTATTAAACTTTTCAATAAACTACCAGAACACATTGAAAACTTACCGGTTAATAAATTTAAAACTGTCATCAAAGAAACCCTAATAACGAAAGGGTATTATAAAGTAGATGAATATTTAAAAGATACTAATGTATGGACTTACATGAATACTACAAACATTGTAAACCTTTTGAAAATAGGCATTGACAATAGTGACTGAGTTTGTTGCGCAGCTTCTTCTCAGCACTAGCCCACAATTGTCCCGAAATTATATTGGGACGTGTCAAAGTGTCCTTAATGGGCCTATTTGCATGAATAAATGACTTTTATGACTTCGCTCAAGCCAGCGTAGGACGTCAACAGACAAGATGGACAGACGACCTTGAACAGATCGCAGTATTAAACTTGATGCAGACCGCTTGTGATCATCGCTGTAGAAAGCCGTGGGGGTGGCCTATGTTCAGTAATGTAATTTCTTTGGTTGATAATGATGATGATGTTTATTTTTCGATAGAACTAAGGATCATTCTTTGTTTGCGTGTATTTTAATGCTCTATTTATTACCAGTAATACGATACAAACTACAATTATATTAAGTTTTTGAAAGTTGAAGGAAAAAGGGGAAGAGGAATAAATCTAACGACGGGAGGAAATAACCTACATAACCTAGGAGAAGTTATTTTGCCCAAGTAAGGGAAAAAGATAATGTCATGTCATACCAGGAGCTCAAACAAAAGAAAAGAATGGCAATGGCTCCACCGACAAGAGCGCAGCTCTTAAGCTTAAGAAGATCTGAAGTTTTGCCTGTCTCCACGTTTTAAAATTGTGAGATAGACAGTTTTAATAATATTGGCCTATACTGGCGGTCTTATAAAAAATAAGACAGGCCACATACAATCTCCCCACAATCGTTTAACGAAATAAATGAATAGCGCATATTAACCAGATTGATTATATAATAGTAAAATCTATACAAAATACTAAAAAATAAGGTGTAAGTTTTCTCAATTCCGTGCCCATTTTCCCACGGAATTGAGAAAATAATACAACTCATTTATTTTACTCAAAAATATTATGAGTAACAGTAACTTCTACTATACGTAACGGCAGAAAGCAAGTAAACACTCAATCATTTTAGCACAAATATTATAAAATACTTAATTAACATAATTGAGGTGGCACACCGATTTGAGAAACACTCTATACCAAAAACACCGAATGATTTCCGTAGCTCTGAAAATTGCTCCTAAATGCAACAGGTCCTCCATCTAAATGTATAAGTAAAGTATTTTTTAAGCTAACTTAGCTTAGTATTTAAGTTTTGATATTTGTTTTGTAAGAGACTTGAGATCCCATAGTCAAACTATGTAAATAGTTTTGTGGGGCTAGTGCTATTTATTGTAAAACATTGTTTGATTAATAATTAAATAAATAAATAAATAAAATGATCGGCCGCTCGGGCGTTATGGTTAGATTGTGGGAATCAATAGTGAGCGTTGGTATTATAGGTAGATAATGCTATTGATAAAAAAAGGTATAACGGATCAAAGGCAGAAAACTAAATACCAGCAAGGTGTCATATCTGTTCGATTATGTACTGCATTGCTGCCTTTGACAGCTCAGTGTTGTGGCTGTAATGTCTGCGTTTCCACCAAGTGAGCAGTTCCAGATTCAATTAAATGTCTATTTATCATTTAGTTACAGGTTTCAAACAATTGTAGAAATAAGGTTTTCTTTTTGTAATGCAATTGAATGAAAGATATTTAGTTAAATGTGTGCTCACTCAGTCCTCACAAGCGGTCAGCCATATCTTCATACTGAAATAAGTTGGTCGAGTCATTCAGTGTTTTTTTTTTTGTTACACCTCTATTTAATTGGAGCCTGTGATTTCAGATCGTCGAGTTTCGTATTAAAACATTTACTATTAATTTATTGTGCTCACTCCATCCACACGCTATTGTATCTCTGTAAACCAACTAAAGATTCGCATTCCATCGTTTACATTGTATAAATTGGCTAGAAATAGGACTATTCAGCATAAAAACAAACCACTTTTACTGTGCGTTCAGGAGTAAAACAGATGCCTGGTGCTCACTCCGTCCGCCATCGCTAAATACTTAAATCTTTTTAAGTTAACTTAAAAGAAAGAGTGAACATATGTTTTTTTGTACAAAAATGCTATAAAATATTCGGCAGTACACAGTTTGATATTACTTTTTACTTTTATAGATATACAAAACTAAATTTTTGGTTTAAATGACATATGATAGGGTGTCTCCACGTGACAATAACAAGAGGACATAAAATAAGACTGAAAAATGAGACGGTTTAATCCTTAACCAATTCTCGCGCAATTCGTATACGAAAAAGTTCACCAATCAAATTTTCTTTGTCAAAGAAAAAATAATTTTAAATTTTTCAGAGTCATGATTTCTATATATTTAGTTTTTGGTCGTAAGATAGTTTTTTACATATATCTACATTCTTTCAGTTTTCTTGATTTTAAGGTAAAAAAGTTAAACTCGCAATCGAAGTACCACACGAAAAAAGTTCGATCGAAAAGAGTTACATATAGATTTAGGTTTTGGATAATGGCTCTTCTTATTGGCAACCCGTACCAACTGGGGAAAATCAGTAAACCAATGGCTGCATTACTCTATAACGATTGCACCATACCCTATAGCTGTCACGTCAAAAATTTGGGACTGACGATGGACAGCTCATTCACCCATGTGAATTTGTCTGCCATGTGAATTTGTCCATGTGTCTGCTTAGCCCATTCTGAGCAGATCGCGGAGACCAGTAGAAAAGTCACGTACTCACTTCAAACTCTCTACCGTTTTCGGAACTTTCTTTCAGTGAGTACCAAAATTCTGCTGATCCAGGCATTGGTGCTGCCTGTCATGGATTACGCTGATGTGTGCTGTACGAATCTATCCCAAAACTTTTTGAACAAACTTGATCGTCTCCTTAATAACTGCATTCGCTTCATTTTTGGTGTACGGAAGTACGACCATATATCTCCATACCGGTCTAAATTAAATTGGCTCAATATTCGACAGCGTAGAAATCTTCGAATCCTCTGCTCTTAGTTCAGTATTCTTTGTAATCCAAATTCTCCCAATTATCTATGAAATTTTAAATTTATGAGTGACATCAGTTCCCGGACCCTCCGTACTAGCAATGCCCTGCAGCTGTACACACCTTTGCATAAGACTGCTTATGTCTCCAACTCTTTTACCTTCAGCGCCATCAGACTTTGGAACTCGCTCCCAGATACGATCAAGACATCAACATCAAAATATATGTACAAAAAGTCTATACGAAATCTTTTTCTCAATGAGAATAAATAACATGATATCTGTTCAGCGTGAACTATGGATTTTATTGTATTTATGTATGTTTATGTAGGTTTATTTAAAAAGTATTTATGTAAGTATATGTAGTTCATTCATTTTGTTAGTTTTTTTTGTTATTTTACGCCGCCTCAACTGTTTCTGTCTCACCCAATGGTTGACTGGTAGAGAATGCTTTAAGCATTAAGTCCACCATTTGTACTTCATTTTGTTTGTGTAATAAAGAATATATAAATAAATAAAAATAATGCCTTGTTTCATTCCTCATTAACGGAGTCCAGAAAAAATACTAATAACCCTGAAAAATAAATGTGGGAAATAATCCGTGTGCCTGGACTTCCTTTTATTGTTGCTACATATAATTCTTGTGAATTAATTTAAATTACGTTTATTTATACCGAATTCAAAATAAGGAGGTTATTTTGCTGAAGTGTTATAAGTATGCAATACATAGAAATGTCAGGAAAAATACCTAGTATTCAAAAGAAAGTTATTGAATGTTGACATAAACAGGCAAAAAACGTATAATTCCCACAAAACGCTTAGCTACAACGGGCTAAGGTCATATGTTCCCCACATGTTTATTTTCCTTATTTCACAAAGTCCCGCAAAAAAAAAAACAATTATTTTGTAATTACAATTAAAAAAACAGAATCTTCAACATACCTAAAAATCAAACGGCGTATCTTCCTTCGTTTAGCCATAACCGATAAAAATCACGCACATTGACCGTAAATCACTTGTCAGTTAAAACTCAAATGGCAGTCAGTGTCACTCACGGTCTAATTCTTAACTTCTTTTCTCTACTAATTCTTTCCTAATGTCCGTATTTTACCATTGGGCTATAGAGCTAGTGTTGAAAATGACTATTAAATAGTCAAAAACGGTCATCAACTGTCATAAATGGTAATATTCATTAATATTAATTCAGGTAGGTCACGTGACTTTCGCGCAGGTCCGTGAAACACCGTTCTTTACATCTTATTTCAACCATATTTACAAAAAACTATAAAAAGTTATAATAATTAATTAAAACTCATTTACACAACGACACAAAATGTGTTTTTTTTTTTTGCGAAAACTGAGTCAGAGAATTATATTTACGGTTAAATTGATTAAATTTGACCGTATTTTACCGGTCCTATATGGTTTATGACAAATGTGACCGGTCAGATATATTCATTTTACATTTAGTACACAAAATCTCAAAATTTAAACCCCAGCCAACCCAATTAAACCCCAGCCCGAACAAAGTACCTATTAAGAACAAAACCTTTTCCTTCAGGCAAGTAAGCGAGGATGACACTCAGCTAGCGTGAACACGTGGAGTTAAGTCAGCCAAGTCCTGCTATTTTATCACGTGTAGACACCCTATTCCATGTCCTGCATACAAAATATGAAACTTTGTTTAACTCTAAAAGTAAAAATAAATATCAAACTGGGTACTTCCGAATATTTTATAGTATTTTTGTACAAAAGAATCATATTATTCACTCATTTTTTTAAGTTAACATAGCACAAAAGATTTAAGTATTTAGCGATGGCGGACGGAGTGAGCACCAGGCATCCATTTTACTCATGAACGCACAGTAAAAGTGGTTTGTTTTTATGCTGAATAGTCCTATTTCTAGCCAATTTATACATTGTAAACGATGGAATGCAAATCTATAGTTGGTTTATAGAGATACAATAGCGTGTGGATGGAGTGAGCACAATAAATTAATAGTAAATGTTTTAATACGCAACTTCACGATCTGAAATCACAGGCTCCAATTGAAGAGAGGTGTAACAAAAAAAAAACACTAAATGTCTCGACCCACTTATTTCAGTATGACGATGTGGCTGACCGCGTGTGAGGACTGAGTGAGCACACATTTAACTGAATATCCTTCATTCAATCGCATTACAAAAGAAAACCTTATTTCTAAAATTGTTTTAAACCTGTAACTAAATGATAAATATACATTTAATTGAATCTGGAGCTGCTCACTTGGTGGAAACGCAGACGGCTGTAATAGCGATTAGCATGTTTAGAAGGAATAGAGAAAAATGATAGATGTGAATTTATTTTGGGATTTGTTTGGTTTCTAGGTGATTAGTTTTCTCTAATGCTTAAAAACGGTTTGAAATATCATGATGCATTAAATGAATTTGCTAAATAACACGACAATAATCTACATCAAACAGAAGAAATCAAAAGTCGTGTACTAAACTTGTACCCAGGAAGGGATGGTGTGACCCGTGTAGGAGACATTAAGACCAAGGCAGGCGTATTACGCAGACCACTAAAGAAGTAGTTCCGTTATTTTGAAAAGGGTTAGCATGTGCCCGATGCACCTGTTTTGTAGATATGTTTATACTTTTCATGTTTTTTATGTTTTATGGTTAATAAGCTTTTGTTTTAGAATTTTGACGGATTGTTGTATTGATAGTTCAATGGACTCAGTGTCAAATACATTAAAAATAATAATAAACTAATATAATATTTATTCCAGCTATTTTACTTACAGTCCTAATAACATCGAAGGCAAAATACCTATTCATAGGTAGTTTTGCCCCGCTTAATGGTATCGCAATAATAAATTTGTGTAACATTTTTTTTTGAAATCAGTATCGTTTGTACAACCACCCCTGGGTCGCTCGTCGCTGATAAAACAACAATAATAAAAATAAAGGATAACTTACGTATCAAAATAAAACTGTGCTCGGCCTATTGCAATGGATGCCTGCGTAATCTTAGCAAAAAGCTTTAAAACGTGTTTCACACAACTAACACAATACACGAAAGATAACTATTAAAATTGAATTTTAAGGAGTGCTATTTACCTTTTACAAAAAACAATGTTATTTTTATTTTTTTACAGAAATTGTCTACGAGGAATGCTATGCAGGCCGTTTGGACATATTTGTTTTTATTTGCTTGACTAGTAAACAATAGATAAGAGAGATTTAGATAAATATTTATTAATACCATTATTGACTATTGGATTTAAGAAAATCTGTTTTCAGCGATGAATTACCTATTAAGGTTGTAACTTGTTTTCAAATGAAAATATATAAAAAAAAACACGATATTGTTTACAATATTCGTCAAGCCATTAAAGTCGGACTTTTGTGTCGTGATACGGTGAACAGAGCCCACAAACCTTGAAAAATGTGTCAATTTTAACTACCAGGTTATTAAAAGCATGGACCTGTCAAACATTCCTCCCGCTTCCACGCTCACCCCCCGCGTTCATCCGTTTCGTGTCAATACAGTTAATTTTTGCACACTTTCCTCACCGCGCAGTGACAGAGTTAGGTCCATTCTTATAATAACCAGGTTGTACTCCAAACCTGTTTTATATTATTAACCTTTTTCGGATACCCAGTGCAGTGGTAGTTTTTATGTTACCCAGTTAGTGTTTACAGACCTAGCGAACTTTGTGTCGGAAAAAGACGAAATAGAAAAATAATTTAAAATGTGTTATAGCGCCCGTATTTTTACTTGATTTGTAAGCGATATTCTTGTTTTATTGTTTGTAGTAAATCTAAGTATGTAATTTAAAAATCATTGGAGGATTAAAAGTATTAATTTAAGATTTTTCACAACTTCCATTGAAGTCCAAAGATCAACTAATTAATGCTGAAAATCTTGTATTTAGAAAATGAATTATCTGTACCTATGTATCTTTCAGACCACTAGGGCCAATAAATATCTATTGAAGCATGAGTTTTATTTCAATTGACTTTATCATTAAAGTCCGTTGTACTTAAATGCTAACGCTAGTCCAATATTGTAAACAATATTTCCATAACTTTAATAATAATGTCAGATTAATTGCCTTTGCCTAAAACTTAAGTCCCAAGCTTTGTGTTTATCTTTTTTTTGATGAATTATTTTGTTAAAAGGAATGTCAAGATTGTTAACAATATTCAACTGCAAAGAAAAATTGACTTTAAGGAAAAATTTGTCTGGTCTGACAGGAGTAGTATAATAAGATAGGTACAAATTATGTTGTTTAAATATTGGTAGGCATATAAGAACCCTTTTTGTGGATACAATATTATATTCATTCATATAATAATATCAAATATTATCACTGGAAATACAAAAATGACGTAAGTACTAATAACGAATCATAGGTAGAAAACTACAAACCAGAAAGGTGTCATATCTCTTCGATTACTCCATAAAATTAATATTCCTATCGGAATAGAAGGACAAGTAAAAGCTGTCAAACGAAACCGATTTAAGATGTCAGTAAGTAACTTAACTAAGTAACATTTGTAGCTTTAAATGAGATAACCTTTCGATCAGGTGATTTATAACAATGTTCCTAAGTTAAACATAGTAGTTTACTGCATGATTAACAGTCGACACAAAATATTGAACATGCAGCTCTAGTGTAAAACTAAATATTATTTCATTATACAAAATTTTCGTCGATATACATGCCCTGTGTTATTCTGTCTTTATTTTTTACATAAATTAACGTTTGTAGAATAGAATAATCAAACTGCGTACTTTAAATTTGAAGCGCATTGGTAAATATAAGTCGTATATTAAGAGGCTTCGATTTGGACTAATTTACCTGTTGAATGATTATTTGTTAGGGTTATGCCGCTGTAATGAATAACAATCAATTACCGATCAAGTCACCATGTTTCAGACGCATTATTTCTCCAAAATATACACAATTTCACTTTTAAATATAAAAAATCAAATGCACGTAATTTTCAGTGAGCTTCTGCGGGGCGGTCAACTGATTGACATCTGACAAAAATGGTTCTGCTACTTCGTATCTCCCATCTCTTTTTATCACACAGTTTTCTGCTAGTGACATTTCACTTTTATCGTTCTATTCCAAAAGGATAATAATTTTATGGATTACTCATTGCTACCTTTGACAGCTCAGTGTTGTTGCTGTAATAGCGATTATCATGTTTGGAAGAAATGGGGTAAAATGATAGATGTAAATTATATTTGTTTCCTGATGATTAGTTTTCTCTAATGCTTAAAAAAAGTTTTAAAATATCATGATATTAAATGAATTTTGTATACCAACATAACATTGATTGTCCCTAAGAATACGACAATAACCTGCATCAAACATGAGAAATCAAAAATATTCAATGGCAACTCTTCACACTTCCTTTATTTGAGAAAATGTGTCTTGTATAATACATATCCTTTAAATAAATAAATATCTTTTGGATATTCCCACACATCGCCATCTAGTCCCAAAGTAAGCTACTCAAAGCTTGTGTCATGGGTGCCAAACAGCGGATATAATACTTAAATACTTTTTGTTTGTAAATACATACATGATATACATAGTTATTCAGCCAGTCCCCGGCTCTATAATGCTGACTTCGTGTTTAGTACTAGAACTCACGGGCGGGCGACGCTGACGCAACTTTTTGTTGTTTAGTCTAGAGCTGGCGTCGCGCATCCGTTGTTGCGATAAGGAACGTAGCTTTAGGACCCATGTAATAGAATTAAGTCAGTCTGTATACAGTTGCACGTTCTTGCGCGCGTAAAGGCAATCTTCGAACCAAATAAATAAGTTAACTGAGGGTGCCGAAAGATCCTGTCTACGATAGCAGCTCTACGAGAAGGCATGGGATTGAGCAGACTGTAAGTGAACCTTTTTACCTTTGTCCTGGCTATTTCCCGTGGTTGTTAAGGTAGACTTTATTTTATTTCGTGACTTTAAAACTAAAATCATTGAAACTTACAAATAACTTTCAACGATTTTAGTTTTAAAGTAGAGTCAAAACTCCTGCACAAGCATTGGTTGATTTAGATATAAGAATTAATTAAGTTTTTTTTATAAAAATTCCTAATATAAATAAATAAATAAAAATGGCACAAGCAAACGAAACTATTCAAATAATACCCAGAGATTTTATAGAATTGATCCCAAAATTTGACGGCGATCAAAGTATATTGAATTTATTCTTAAAAAAGTGTGAATATATTATAAGGAATTTTAATGGAGCAAATAATGCAGTACGGACAACGTATCTTTCTCATTGTGTTAGTAGCAGACTGAGCGGTAGAGCAGCGGCCCTACTTAGCGAGCGCGACGACATAACTACATGGGGACAATTAAAGACCCTTTTTATACAGCATTTTGGAGACCCTAGATCAGAGGAGGGCGTGGCAATTGAGTTGGAAAATCTTAAAATTAAATCGGGTGAAACTTATTTACAGTTTTGTGTAAGAATACAGCAAATGCGTAGCGTTCTCTGCTCTAAGGTTAACTTACTCACCGATGCAGACATGAAAGGTGCAAAAACAATCATTTACAATAATATGTGTCTTAATGTGTTTTTACATAACTTACCAGAGGACTTGATAAGAATAGTAAAATTGAAAAATTGCACAACTTTGGAAAATGCACTTAGCGTCGTCATGGAAGAGGTTAATTTTCAAACGCAATATAATGCAAAAAATAAAAATAAATCAAATTCAGTAAAACCATTCCAGCATTTTGGAAATAACGAACGATTTAGAACTCAACCAGTATTCAGGCCTAATTTTTCCCCAAATAATTTTGGCATTCCTGGAAACCAACATTTTAGACCAGCAAACCCGTTTCAGACGCAGAATAATTTCAGACCCGGATTTAAATTCGGAATACCAAATCAAGGATTCTCACAGCCTCCCGGAAACTTCAAATTTGGTTTACCTAATCAAAGAGGTTTTGCACCAAATGCAAATCATCATCAGAATAATTTCAAATTTGGTATACCTCAACAAGGTCAGTTCAGACCTCAACCCCAATTTAATAATTCACATTTTAGACCAAATCCGCAATTCAAGTTTGGTATGCCAACACAAAATCAGCAATTTAAATTTGGGCTACCACCTCAAGGCCAGCAAATCCATTAAACTTCCAGGACAGTGACGTTTCTATGCGCACTGCTCGCTCTGTAAATCAAAACATGATTACACGCGTACCCGATGCCGAGAGCAACGATTTATTTTACTCATATGAGGGAAATGATCCGTATTACCCAGGACCCCAAGGTCAGGAATACTTACCGGACTATGCCAATTATTACGAACCGAACGTCTATTTTTCCGATGAAAATATAAATATACTGTATAAATGAACTGCCTCACATATTTTTACCCGAAATAAATGCACGTCTAATGATCGATACCGGAAGTACTAGAAGTTTTATTAGCCCTATCAAAGCTAATCAGTTCTTTTCCAGTTTTAAACATTACGAACCATTTGAGGTTATCAGTACGCACACGTACACACGACGAAGTCATTTACATACCCTGCCAAAAACATTTAAAAGTATGAGCAAACACAAATTTTACGTCTATAACGTTGAAGGGCGATATGATGGGTTAATTGGCTCCGATTTATTGAAAATGTTAGATGCTACAATTGACATGAAAAATCAAATTTTACGAACATGAAATACGGAAATACCAATAGTTTACAGTCCCGCATTGGAAGTAACATTAGAACCTCGCACTGAAACGCATGTTAAAATACCCACGGATTTGGGTAATGGTGTAGCGATTATTGATTTTCAAGATTTCGGAAACGGCGTACGTATGCCCAGTGCTATAGTTACATGTTTAAATTGCTTTGCAACAACCGTTATTCAGAACACCTCACAAAACAGTATGACTATAACTTTCACCGGACTATTCACCACAACGAAATTTAATCGTAATAAATGCGAAATCAATAATAATAAATGCTATATTGATGATAAACTGAGGAAAGTTTTCGAACAACTAAGACGAACCAACTTTAAGGTAACCTTGGACAAGTGTGAGTTTCTCCGCAAAGAAGTGCTCTACCTTGGACACAAAATTACGAAGCCTGGGTTAGAACCAAATGATGACAAAATTAGGGCCGTATTAGATTTCCCACTAACCCGAACGCCTACGGAAATTAAACAAAATCTCGGATTGATTGGTTACTATAGGAATTTCATTAGGGATTTTTCCAAGATTACTCAACCACTTACAAACTGTCTAAAAAAGAAAAACAAAGTAGAAATTACACCCGCTTATATTGAAGCATTTGAAAAATGCAAGAAGCTTCTTGTGAACGCTCCAATACTCCAATATCCCGAATTTTCCAAGCCGTTCGTACTCAAAACGGACGCCTCTAACTACGCCTTAGGAGCTGTGCTTTCTCAAGGAGTAGTAGGCAACGTCAAGTCCATAGCATATGCAAGTCGTACTTTGAACAATGCGGAAACACGGTACAGTACAAATGAGAAAGAGTTGTTAGCTATTGTGTGGGCCGTGAAACATTTTTGTCCACATCTGTATTGGCGCAAATTTACAATTTTTACCGCTCTTTGGCGCGGCTAAACTCTCTCAAAGAACCCGGAAGTAAACTCACTAGATGGAAGTTAAGATTATCCGAATTCGGTTTTGACAGTATTTACAAAAAAGGTAAACAGAACAGCAACGCGGATGCCCTTTCACGCATAAAATTGAATGTACTTATCAACGAAAATGATGATATTTCTATGCAGGAAAATGTCGGTGAGACCGAAAGTTCCCACAGTCCAATAGTAATATCAGATTCATCTGAAGCCTCGGATGCTCCGACACCATTAGATCTTGAATCAACTTACCCAGTTCGTTCTCCCTCATCGAGTACAATCACTGCCCCTTCATTACCCGAAACGGAACATTCAGCCGAAGATTTTGAGACAAGCGGTATCCCAATTCTAGATGAAGCCGTAGATACAAAGCCAAACCAAATTCTCGTATTTACCTAGTCAGAAATTATCTAACTGTAAAAAACTTAAGTCGCGATAAATATCACAATGAAATGATGTAGATAACCCGGAATTAGTAAAAAGGTTTCTCTTGGAGTATATAAAACCTAAAACTAAATATTTCCTCTATTTTGAAGACCAGACACACCGCAATCAGTTTACAGATGCTGTAATCAAGTTATTTAAAAAGGATACAGTTCTATGTCTATGAGTGCACCAAACGAATTGTGTTTGTTAAAGATGAGAATGAACAATGCGAAATTATACCTACTCAAATATCATAATGGTCCGACTTTCCACCGCGGAATTAAGGAAACCCTTTTAAAGCTAAAGCGAACTTATTTTTGGAATAACATGGATTTAACAGTCGCCTCTGTTATCAATTCCTGTGAAACCTGTAAAACACAAAAGTATGACCGGAAACCCCTTAAACCGAAGTTACAGTTGACACAAACACAAACTAGACCTTTTGCCAAAATTTTCAAGCAATTGAGATATCTAATCGCTCTACACCTGAAGTAGTTCGCGCACTAATTAAATTATTTTCCTTGTATGGCGTGCCAAATAGAATCAGTGCCGACCCCGGTACCGAATTTAATAACAATTTACTCAAGGAAACTTTATTTTTTTATAAAATAGACCTTCACATCGGTACCCCGAACAATCCACACGAACTCTATGGGTTTAATAGAGCGTTTTCACTCAACTATTTTAGAAATTTACCGTATCGCTAAATATGAACGCAAAATAACAGACGCTGCTAATGTAATGACGTATGCAGTAATGTCTTACAATCAAACGATCCATTCCGCAACCGGTCTTACGCCATTTGAAGCTGTCTTTGGACATACGGATTCGAACAGTACTTTTAATGTGGAATTTAATAAAAACTGTACTAAAAACTATACACAACAGTTAATTAGTGACCATGTAAAGCGCATAAAATACCTTTATAAATTCCTAACGGACAAATTAATAAGTGATAAAGAAAAGGTGGTAGAAAAACGTGGTGGTGAGACGTCGTTTGATTTACAAGAAGGAGATACGATATTTGTGAAAGGCGTAAACACAAGGAGAAGCAAGGATAAGCCTCGCTTCCAAAAAGCGCAAGTTTCAGGTGAAATAGATAAAAATACATGTCCTGTTAAAATAGACTTTATGTAAAAGCACAAACTGACTACGTCATGAACTCTACAATTGAAAAATTAAAACAATTAGTTCCATCCGTAAGAGTTAAACGTGGGGTTCTAAATCCTCTTGGACCTATAATTAAAATTACCGGAAACACAGACTATGAAGACGCTATCAGGTATGAAAAGTTAATTACCTCTTTAAAAACACGCCAAGACACATTAATGAAAAAGGTGACACTTTTATCTGAAATATCAAATAATCTCGTTAAAATAACTAACACTACCCATACTAATTTTGTATAAATTGATAAGGAATTATGGGAATTAAGGAAATTAATTAACCAGACAAAAGCCAATTTTACAATTCAAAATTTTATTAACATTTACAATCTATTTTATTAACATTTACAATCTATTTTAGACGACCCGTCTGGTGTAGTGGTCGAGAAATCGCCTACTACGCAGCGGGTGCGGGTTCGATCACCGCACAATACAAACATTTGTGTGCATGAATATGTCTGTTTGTATTGGTGTGGGTGTTTTCTATGTATATCATGTATGTATTTACAAAAAAAAAGGATTTAAGTATTATATCCGTTGTCTGGCACCCATAACACAAGCTTTGAGTAGCTTACTTTGGGACTAGATGGCGATGTGTAGGAATGTCCAAAGGATATTTATTTATTAATATTATATTTATTTTTAAATAATTTTCAGTTATTGTATACTCATTTAGACGAAATCGAAACGTGTATTACATTTAGTCTATTAAAAACGTTACACCATTCACTGGTAAACCCCGATGCGCTAATAATACTGTAAAAGGAAATAGAAAAATCTAATAAGCTTGTGAATCCAGTAAATTATGATAATTTGGTTAAAATAGAACATTGTGTAGAATTAAAAGCCTATTCGTCAGGAAGTCAAATAACATTCATTTTAGATATACCCATTATCAAAAATGACATATACATATATTATAAAGCAATTCCTATACCCATGACCGATTTCCTTAACCGAACTAAAATAGTGATTCCTAAATATCGTGGTGAAGAGTTCTGACATGGTCTCGCTCTCCCAGCCTTGCCACGAACTCCACGAGGCGGCTTACTTATGCTATGAAGACGAGTTACAGATACCTTTAGTGGTCAACTTTATAACTGCGTTAATGAAGTTTTCCCGCAACACCAGTTCCTGTACTCCTATAATAGTGGAAATTAACACAGTAAAAATAGAGTTTGTTGGAAAACAACGATGGATTTCTTACAGCAAAGCTAGAAATATATTAACAAAAATATGTAATGACGAAATAACGAAAGAAAATTTAAAAGGCACTTACCTCCTTACTCTTGACGATCAATGTGATGTGGAAATAGGCGAAATTACCCTAAAATAAAATCGCATCACCTTACTGCAAGCTCTACGAACTCTCTGAAGTTACCGATAATTAATTTACCGGAAATAACACCTACGGGGCAACAAGACGTAAGACGAGAACCTATAAATTTGGACACCAGCGATTTGACAAATCTTCAACATCTAAACAACCTATTGAAAATTAGTGTAAGTGAAGTGAAATACGAAAAAGTCATTAATGTGAAAAGTGTAAGCGTCGCTACCATAGTGTTATAATTTATCCTAGTTTTAGTATTTTGCCTTTTTGTAATGTACAAATATAACCTTTTTAAAATATTATATCGAATTAATCAGAGTAATAGAAATTCCTTAGATAATTCCGAATCTGAGGGGGGAAGAGTTATGCAGCCAGTCCCCGGCTCTATAATGCTGACTTCGTGTTAAGTACTAGAACTCACGGGCGGGCGACGCTAACGCAAATTTTTGTTGTTTAGTCTAG
This sequence comes from Pyrausta purpuralis, assembly GCA_963924145.1. Taxonomy (NCBI): domain Eukaryota; kingdom Metazoa; phylum Arthropoda; class Insecta; order Lepidoptera; family Crambidae; genus Pyrausta; species Pyrausta purpuralis. The sequence goes on along the minus strand of OZ001669.1, from coordinate 9,953,441 downwards.
AGCTGGCGCCGCGCATCCGTTGTAGCGATAAGTACCGTAGCTTTAGGACCCATCATCATCATCCAATTTAAGAGCTAGGCTCTTGTCGGTGGAGTTTTTTCCATTCCTCTCTGCTTTCTGCCCTTCTCTTGACCTCCTGATACGACCCGACATTTATCTTTTCCTTTATTTGCTGCATGTAGCTTATTCTTGGTCTTCCTCGCTTCCTTTTTCCTTCTATTCTTCCTTCTATTATCGTTTTAATAAAATTGTCGTATCGAATCAGGTGGCCTAATATTCGTCCCTTCCTACACTCTAGTGTTTCCATCAATCTCCTTTTTTCCCTAACCATAGACAAAACTTCCTCATTTGTTTTCGTCTCCGTCCAACTTATACGCTCCATTCTCCTCCAGCACCACATCTCGAAGGCTTCCAGTCTCTCTCTGTCCCTCTTTGTCAATGTCCACGCTTCACATCCATAGAGTGCTATATTCCAAATGTACACTTTAATAAGTTTTTTGCGAACTTTGCTTGATATTCTGGCCTTGAGCAGGTGCTTTTTTGCATTATAAGCTTGTCTCGCCATCGCTATCCTTGCTTTTATATCTGGTGTACATCTGGAGTCACTAGTTATCAAGCTACCTAGATATTTGAAGGTTTTAACCTGTTCTATTTTAGTGTTGTTTATTGAGATAGGGCTATATTTTAGTGTTTTTGTTTTATTTATGTTAATTTTGAGACCAAATTCTTTAAAAATAGTGTCCATTTCTGTAACCAGTTCTTCCAACTCCAATCTGGTTTCTGCAATGGCTGCAATATCGTCGGCAAAACGAATGAATTTAAATACGTCCTCATTAATTTTGACGCCCCCCTTTTTTGATTCTGTTATTCTGCGTATCGCACATTCTATGAATAAATTAAAAATCCCTCCCTACATCCCTGCCTAACTCCCTGTCTTATTTTTGCCTTTCCGTTTTCCTTTCCTACTTCTATTACCGTTTCTTGGTTTTTATATAATTCATAAATAATCCTTCTGTCTCTATAATCCAATCCAGCTTCTTTGAGTACTTCCATCATTATTTTCCAATTGACCTTATCGAACGCCTTTTCTAAGTCGATAAAAGCTATATGTGTGTCCATGTCAAAATCCAGTCTCCTGTCTATTACCAATCTCAAAGCTAGTATCGCTTCTCTGGTTCCCTTCTCTTGCCGAAACCCATATTGATCCGGTCCCAAAAAGGACTCTGTTAATGGTCTTATTCTGTTCTGAATTATTTTTATTAAAATTTTACTTGCCTGTGAAATAATACTTAGTGTTCTATGCTCTTCGCATTTAAGTGTGTTAGCTTTTTTCGGTAGTGTTACAGTCTTGCTTAAGCTATAATCTTGAGGTATATTGCCTGATTTATACATTTCTTGAATTAAATTAAAAATGTCCTCTTTCAACTGATTGCAAGCCGCATATTTAACAATCTCAATATAAATATTATCAACTCCTGCTGTTTTCCCGTTTTGAATACATTTCAAAGCTATTTCGAATTCTTCTTTTAATATCAGAGGTCCCAGTTCCAAAGTATTTACATCTTCTTCTTTTTCCATACAGCTTTCTGACATCCCCTCTCCTGAATAAAGCTCTTCTATATACTGTATCCATCTTTTAACAATTTTTTTAGAGTCCATTAGTATTTTCCCTTCTTTATCTAACATAGCTGTACTTCGTCTCTTATGTTTCTTGTCCATTTGTTTAATTATATTGTAGGCTTTTTCCATTTCCCCCCGTTTCATCATAAACTCTATTTTATTGCATTTCTCTTCCGTATGTTTTTCTTTCGCTTCCCTGCACAGTCGTGTTATTTTGTTTGTTAATATTCTGTACTCCTTTGCCTTGACATCATCTGTCTTGTTTCTGAATTCTCTTCTCTCAAGCATTAGTGCTATAATTTCTGGGCTAAACCAGTTTTTCCTCGGAATCAGCTTCTCTTTCTTTATCGTCTCTTCTGCGCTTTTGACCATTATGTTTTTGATTTTATTCCATCTTTCTTCAATATCAATATTTTGAATGTTATTCTTACATCTATCAATAAATTGCTCTAACTTATGACCCACTTTATTACTATATTGCACTTTACTACGAGGGTCAAACTGAAAGTTCTTAGAACTGGCCACTTATAAACAATATAATAAAAAAAATATTCTAAAATTTGAAAATAGAACTCTTTGCCAATATTACTGAGTATATATTTCATTCATTTGTCATTTGTTTTACGATTTGGCGGCAAATTGAAAATTGTCTGTGTCACGTCAACATGAATTTAACACGAGAAAATTTTCGTGCAATGATTTTTTATGACTTTCGATGTCATTTAAGTCAACAAGAAAGTTATGATAGACTACGATTGGCCTTTCACGATGAAGCCCCATCTCGTGCGACTGTTTACAACTGGTTTAATGAGTTTAAACGTGGTCGCACTAATCTCACTGATGATGTACGTGAGGGACGGCCTTCTACGGTGACGACTGAAAATAACATCTGTGTTGTGCGGCGTATGATAGAGACTGACAAAAGAGTGACCTATCAGCAGATTCGGACAAGCTTAGGCATCGGTATGAGTCAAGTGCACAAAATCCTCCACGAACATTTAGCGGTCAGGAAGCTTTGCGCCCGGTGGATACCTCATAATTTGACTAAGGCTCAAAAACTCCATCGTGTGGATTGGTGCCGTAAAATGATTGAAAGATTTAACGGAGGTGACTCAAATGCTGTGTTCGACATACTAACAGGTGACGAAAGCTGGATTTACTGTTATGATCCTGAAACCAAAAGACAATCTGCTCAGTGGGTGTTTCCTTTCGAGGAGTTGCCAACTAAAGAGAAGAGAGATCGAAGTGCGGGAAAAATAATGGTGGCCTCGTTCTTTGGAAGGATAGGTCATTTCGCAACAATTGTGTTAGAGGATCAAAAAACAGTTTCTGCAGAATGGTACACTACCAATTGTTTGCCACTTGTCTTGGAAAAAGTTCGAGAGAAACGACCTCGCAGTAGGATCCTCCTTCACCACGACAACGCCTCGTCGCACACCGCCAAGCGAACGATCGACTATTTGGCGACATCAAACGTTGAATTACTGGGTCACCCGCCGTATAGCCCCGACCTCGCGCCTTGTGATTTTTATTTATTTCCAAAAATTAAAGAAAAACTTAAAGGAAAGCGGTTTATGAATGCTGAAGAAGCGGTGGCTGCGTATCGCGATGCCATGGAAGAGACCCCTAAGGACGAGTGGGCAAAGTGCTTTTCCCAGTGGTTCCATCGCATGCAGCGGTGTATTGACGTCAATGGACAATATTTTGAAAATATATAATAAAACTAATAACTGGCTAATGTAATCAGTTTTTGATTTTCTAAGAACTTTCAGTTTGACCCTCGTATCACTATTTATATCCTTAAGTTTATTTAGATCCATGTTCTTTGGTTTGTATTTTCTTTTCAGTTCCTTAGTTTTAAAATTGTGAAGACTTATAAGAAGGTTGTGATCAGAATTTAAATCGGCCCCAGGTAAAGTTTTACACAGACTTATCTGTTTTAGAAATTTACTTTTAATTATTATGTAGTCAATCTGTTATCTAGCAATATCTCCGGGCATTTTCCACGTATAGAGTCTTCTTTTTGGTTGCTTAAACATTGTATTTGTAATAATCAAATCATTTTCTTTACAAAATTGTACTAGTCTGTCCCCTCTCCCATTTCTCTTTCCCAACCCAAAACTTCCGACTGAGTTTTCTTCCTTTCCTTCACCGACCACCGCATTGAAGTCACCCATAATAATCAAACTATCTGTATCTTTAACTGTATCTAAAATTGAATTTATGCTGTCATATATCTCTTCTATCTCTTCATCTGGGTGGCCACTCGTGGGCATATAAACTTGCAATAAAGTAATATCAAATGGTTTAGCTTTTATCTTAACTGCTGTTAATCGGTCTCTAAGGTGTATGGTATTTTCTATGTTTAAACCCCATTTTTTATTTAATATTATAGCGACTTTAGGACCCATGTAATAGAAATAAGTTAGTCTGTATTAAAGCATAGAGCTGAAAACACTCTCATTTTGTTATTTTTAAAAACCTTCGGTCGCCTCTTCGAGATTTAACTACATAGAAAACACCCAGACCAATACAAACAGACATGTTCATGCACACAAATGTTTGTATTGTGCGGTCATAAGTCCATGGTTTTAGGCAAATAAATTTCGTTTTATTTGATTAAAAAAAATCAATGACTAGGTGGCCTAAAATAAAACAATCTCTTTCAATATAGGGCTCGTGAAGTCATTTGTGGTTGCAGAAAACAACCCAATACAGGGTGTAACAAAAGGCTTACCTCTTATTTAGTTCATCAAACCATCCAACCAGTAACCAGCAATTCTGTAAGATATTAAAAACGTCCAGGTGCGAGTCTGACTCGCTCACTGAGGGTTCCGTGCTACTTCCAATTAGCTAAAATACCACATGTTTTGTTGACAGCGAATATGTGATAATGGAATAAAATAAGACTTTTGGTACACACATAAAACTAGAATGTGCATCAAACTGGAATGTTTGGAAATTCCAGTCATTATGCTGCAAAGTCAGATTCACTAGACACGGTTCAAGGTATCAAAGTAAAGCCAGAAGACGCGGCTGAAAGGGCATAATAGGAAAAGCTGGATGCAAAAGCTTAAACATGGCTAGTGACAAGAATGTCAGAAAGTGCGAGCTCGGTGAGCACTTGCCGTGGGGCGTGGATCGCCCCGTCGGGAGGGTCTCGGACAGACGGTATGGGGACACCTCTGTCCAACCACCAGGGACCCTCCTGAGGCGCCAGTGTGCCGTCTGGAGTGGGATGGGATCTCCTCACCCCACTCCGTGGAGATCCGCCCTCCTGGCTAGAGGGTGGACGTTGTAGCTGGCTAGGGTCGCGGAACTGTTGAGACACCGCGGCCCCTGCTGTCAAAGCCAACAAACGCTGCGGGCGTCGTCAGGATTTAGTGGGTATACCCGAATCCGGGGGAGTCCCACACACGCCCCTCCGTTCCCCAACGTAGAGCTACGGTGCGTAATCAGCATTTCCTGACGTAAAAAAAAAAGGATTGATGATGTATTGCTGCAAATTAGCTGTAATTTCTCATAAAAAGTTAAGAAACAAAAATAATTATTTTGGGTTTTCCCTTTTACAATCTCGACTTTTTTGTTGATCTTTTATCTCTTTGAATGCCTTAAAAAACCTTAATTTTTACATGTATTAAAAATGATAATTAAAAATATAAATTGTATTATTATTATTTTTAATAAACATGGACACTCTTGCCTGAGTGATCGGTTGATGATGATGATGATGATGATGCTTTCAGATGATGTAAGAGGCATTTGCCAATACACACCAGATTATCAGTCTTGCCACATAATATTCTACTAGTAGTACTAGTTCTAGTGAAAGTTTTGGGTTTCAAGGGCTTTTTTTTTTTCAACACAGATTGTAACAAAAGGCTTAGTGAAGCCTTAAAACTTGCATTGAATACACCAAACCATCCAACAAGCCAACAATCGTATGTTATAAAAATGATAGCTGCGAAACACAATTTTTGGCATAACTTATTATCATTTAGCTGTATTAGCCGCAACTTATGCGCTCACTATGCAAAAAAGAACTCCAGCGCAAAAAAGAAAGGTTCCGTAGCCGAATGGCAAAAAACTGAACACTGTAGTTACGTCAAGTCTGTCTGTCTGTCTGTCTATCCGTCTGTCTGTCGGTCAGTATGTCGCAGCCACTTTATTCTGTAACTATAAGCACCACATTGGTGATATTTGATGGGAAGATGTATCCTGTTAACCGCTTTACGATTCTTATACAAAAAAAATGATGTTTAAGGGGAGGCTCCCATACATAGAACGAACTTTTTTTATCAAATCTATGCGTGTATCTATGCATAGGTCTTTTCAAAATGACATAAATGTTTCCTAAAACATTTTCTTTTAAAGTCTAACGTTTGATAGATAGACACTTCCAAAGTGGTAAAATGGGCGTGGAAGTAAGTGAATTCCCTAATTCAGTTAAAGTTGGTACGAAACCCTCATTGCGCGAGTTTAACTCGCACTTGGCCGGTTATTTAAACATGTTTCTTAAAGAATTATTTTTTGTTACAATTGGTTTGTACAAATGTTTTTTTTTTTCATGGAATAATTTCTTCATTGAGATAATCTCAGTAACGTGACTCGTAATTTCCGAGGTGATACTTCTTCGGAAAAAAGAATGATCGTGTTTATACAAATTTTCGGTTTCGTGAAGCCTTTTGTTACACTCTGTATAAGTAGCCATAGGCCAATGAACTCGTCACTTAAAGGGAACTCATTTAAAACTAGATTAAGGATTTAGAATCATTTATTTGCTTTTAAATGGGGTACACAGGTTTATAATACATTTTATTCCTTCTTACCCAACCTTTACTCAGCTGAATTGTGTGCTAATTTAATGGGGTGCGCCAAAGTTCACCTAAATTTTCAACTCCGATAATTGGAAATCCGAAAATGTTCTTCCTAACATTTTTCATCCTAACAATCACAATTCCTAACTGCTCTGTCTCTTATGTTCATATTTCTGAAGTATTCAACTTCATAATGTCAGTAGCAATAAACATCTATTATACTTTTATTTGCTTTCCTATATTTTCTCAACATAACCATCTTTTACACTATTATTCAAAGTCATATCTTTTTGTTTATATTTATTTTTATTTATAATAATCAGTATTATATACATTCATTTTGCGTAACTTTTACTCCTATTCGTAATTATTGGTTTAGGTTAGGCTAGAACTGTGACCATAACGCACAAGCCGAGCGAGCGAAGCGAGCGTGCCGCGGCAGCGGCCGGCGATGTGCTAGAACCGAATCGGTCCTTTAGTATTTGGTTTAGGTATAAACTCTCAGGCCATAAACATAACCGTAACTGAGTCGTGTTTTATGAATTTCATTCATTTAAGACAAAAATCAGTGAAACGACCTTTATTATTCTAAACAGTTGGTTTTTTAGACATAATTATCTCAGGTATAGTTATAGTAATAAGTATGTAACAACAATAACCAAAAATAAAATGGCTATATGTAAAAATGTGAAAAGTTGTTTTGTAATCACAAGAAATAGTTAAAAAACAAACCTTTTCCTTCAAACTGGTCATGATTATGTTCTTGGTGCGGTCCTTCCAGTAATTTATACTTATTGACTTCCTTAACGAAAGTGGTGATGAATCTCGCCTTACACTTATACTTTTTGTTGCTTCTTAATTCACACGCCCAATATTGCTTATCCACTGTTATTGTTTTTTTTTTCCTATATAAATCCATGTACGTCTAATTTTAATCCTCTGCGACTGGTTTTAAGTTATTTTAAATAATTTTACTCCATATTAATAAAGCATTAACACAAACATGCACGTAATGATAATACACCGACATGAACTTAGCAATAGACACAACTCAGTACGTTACGCAAATCATACCCTCTAATAATAATCATATCTTCTACCCACATATATTTTTATTACACTTGGTAAATGTTTTTCTATGTATGAGTGAAAATACCCATATTATGGTAATTATGTTGAGGGATAGGAGCGTTTTGATAAAAAAAAAACATTAGGAGTTTAAATATATTTACATTAAAGATATTATTAATTACAATTTTCGGAAACATGAGTGTTATGCACATAGCCGGTAGCACTACAAATAGTATGTATGAAAACTTTAGGATGAATTTTTTTAGGAAGAGTGATCATTCGGTTTACAAATCATTAGGAAGAACAATTTCGGGTAAATAACTTTAGGTGAGTCAATATGGATCCAATTTAATGGCACGCTGGCTTCATAGTCACGTAGTGTGCCATAACGTCTGTAAAAAAAGTACGTTCATTAGTTTGTATCATTTGATCGCAAAAATAAAATAAAAATTGTCAATCTTAAACCCGACTACGAATCACAATCAGTTCATCTTATTTTAATTAATAACAAACAAGAAAAAAAAAAAACTAAGACATGCAACATAAAAAATATACTTAATATCTACCTATTCAAAAACGAAACCATTTCCTTGCGGCAACGAGGCTATGATGCTGGCTGCGTTGCCGCATTGGATAGCTATGCTGATTCTTTGAGCTAGGAACCAGCCAGCTTTATTATTGGCTGTTAAATAATTTAATTTTGGCGCAATTTTTCTAAACAGTGATTTAACAGAGGGTCCCTACGGCCCAAACGTTTCAACGCCAAACGGCGCAAACACATAATCACTTGCAAGTGAAACGTACTTGCGACGCTTGGCGTTTTCAGCCAACTTCGCTGCTGCACCAGCTTTAAGGGCTGATTCTCTGAGATGAGAGGGGGGGGGGGGCAAAGTATCGACACTAGTTGCATCCCAAACTAAGGCCCGACCCCGTTCCCAGGGAATAAGCGTGAGGCCATCGGGTCCCTTGCCATCATCACGGACCAAACCACATGGTTCTAACGTGGAGGAAACATTAATGGTCGCAGGAGCTCTTCTGATGGCGTCATTAAGGGTAGACGGGTGAGACGCCCAGCGCTTTGCTGGCAACAAAGGCAGTGGAGACCAAATTTATCAACCTCCTTGCCACATGGACATGTAAAATTTTGACATATAGGGGTACCAAGGTGGAGGCCCACACACACCCGGAAAGACTCACTATCGAAAAGAGTGCCCAAATTCTTCAACGGTAAAGCATGAATCCAATGACCAGAATCTTTGCAGGAAACTGCCAAGAGCCTTGCGCGACCACTGTCACTGACGGAATTTTGAAGTAAAGAATTGAAGGTCTCTCTCGCAAGAGGGACATCCCAAAGTTTTTGCTGGTGACGTTCCTTTGGGATGTCTTCTCTAGGACAGAGGCCTTGCCAAAACTCCTCCGCCTCTTTCACAGAAAAAAGAATCAGTTCATTCATTTGATACCCCACTCGTAATATCTGCATTTTTTTAAAGTATCCCATTTTGATGTAGCATCCGTTATTTTGCTTCATTTAACAAAAGGAAAAACGGATAATAATAAGGTATCGATTGATACCTCATATACCAAAATCAGCTCAGTAGTTTTGCCGCATATTCGGATCACACGTAAATACACACAGAAATAACTACACGATTGCTAAAATCATTAGCCTCCCGTAGTCAGGTCTAACGTCATGGAATCATAAACTCAATGCATGCTAATTTGGTCAGAAGAAACCAAACAAAAAAAGTTCGGTCAGCAAATAATCTAAGGCGCTTTGCAGATGGCGGTGCGTGCCGGTCTTTTTGACCGCGAAGCTATGACCGCGCCCCGTTTGCCCGTCGATAATTAAATGATTTCAGTTCTTAACATTTTTGCTAACCAAGTTAGGCGCTTTGCAGACGGCTAGACGGCCGGACCGGTCACCACAAACGAAAACGCAAAGGGAACTTTGCCAGGCACTGGGTGGCGCGGCATGTCCGTGGCTCCCCCGCCTTCACACAAACCATTTTCGATGAAGTAACGTAGACGGCAGCGCAGGCGGCCACTTTTACTGACGTGCTTTTGACTAAAATGAACGTCGTGAATTTACTGCCTCTGTCCCTCTTGTGCTTTGTGTTCCCGGCGAGGACAGTCGCAGGCATAGACGGGCAGACGCGGTCTTTATTACTTTACGGTCAAAAATACCGGCCCGCCCCGCCGTCTGCAAAGCGCCTCATTGGTGATAGCACTACACACACATACAAACACACGATTCACAACACACATCACATTTATTTACTTGTATGTTATCAATAACGTCATGCTTAGGACTTTGCCACTTCAATCAACTCTTGACCAGTGAAATAATTACTTAGTCAGTAAAATGATAACTTAGGAAATGGAAACTGTTGTTTGTTAATATTTGGGGGAATAACTTCAGATCATATTTTCATGAAATCTTGCCTTTTTACCGTCTACATAAAAAGGTGGTTATGAATTTGATCTGAATATATGAGATATTGTTGGAATCGGATGATGTTTGAGGATAATGATGTACTTAGTTAAGCTTCCAAAAACGAATTCCAGGTTTCGTAAGTAGTAGTTGTCTGTTTGTCCACAGATTTTTCAAAAACTAAAGGTGTTTTGAGATGGTCCTTTTTAGTTCAGTCAAGTCTATTCTAACAAGGGAAAAGTGCAAGTTTCATCTAAATCGTCTCACCGTTTCCGAGATATAAGTCAAAAACTGAACACAAAGGAAAAAAAAAACTTACTAAAAATCGGTTTAGCTTACGTACAACATCAGTCTAAGTACGTCATGCACCGAATCCAAATGAATTTGTTTCTCCTTTACAAGGCAAATGCGTTCATTTAAGTTTTTAGTGTTCTTCTTAAAGGTGTTTTTTTTGGTTACTACTTACCAATATTTAACTGTTTTATTATTTCAGCACGATTGACAGGGGGATGTAGGTAGTGTGACACAGACGGCCTTGCCCCTGGTATCATAGTGATATATTTAGCCGAGTTTCTTCCATCCGACGAACTCGTATGTGCCTCTGTATATAGAATGATGAGTATTTATAAAAACATAAATAAATTGTTTAATAAAATTCATTGGTCCTGAGCTACATCGTAGAACTTAAAATTAATTACTAAGTGCATTCTCTTATTTACCTGAACTAGGATAAACCTGTATCTCAGGCTAAATAGAGCTTACACAGGTTATTTAAGGCTTACATAATTTAACAATAATAAATAAACTTATACAAAATTCAAAAGTAAATCAAAGTCAAAATAAAACCATTATCTAAAAATAATCTACAGCAATACTAATTCATACCTTTTAGAAGCGTCAACATAATTGCATTTACTACGGCAAATTCAGTGCATGTTTGTTTCTTGACACATCAGTAAATTTGTTTGCTAATAGTTATTTGGTCAAGGCAACAGGTAGCAAAATTATTTGTCAGCGGTAATACGAGGGTCAGTAGGACAAAGCTGTATCCCAAGTTTACTTTTCATTACAATACATTAAATATTATTCCTATGTATAAAATTAGATATCTACATAGGAATATAATCTGTGTTACCTACAATATTAAACCTTATGCTATTGCATAAGGTTTAATATTGTAGGTAACACAGATACCTCTATCTTATTTTAATAATTACGTGCCCTCATAATCGACAGTACCGATGTAACGAGTCTCAGCTGCCCTTTTGTCCGGGCAATCGACATCTCCCGTTTTGTGAGCGTGCGGCTTGTTGAAGCGCAAGCATGTAGCGCACTTTGGTGGTTCGGCCTTCTTCGCGCAATCTTTCATGGCATGACCCACTTCTCCGCAGTGGCCGCAGGTGCTGGTTTCTTCCCGACAGGTCTTAGCTGCATGTCCATATTGCTGACATTTATAGCATCGTGTAACAAGCGTGAAATCTCTTATAGGGCAAGAAGACCAGTTCACAGAAACTCTATCACTGGTCATCAGGGCTGTGCGGATCAGAGCAGGTACTTGAATGATGTAGTTACAATATTCAGCGTCTTTCTTACCAGATTTATGGCTCAGTTTAGCAACGGACAAAAAAGACTCGAGTGACATACCTTGTAATTTGTCAACTAAGTTCTGATGGAAAATGTAGGTAAACACTTCAGTTTCTCGTAAAGAAGTGGGCACACCGATGACTGTGATCCTGGGCTGACGTTTTTGTGGCTCATCCACAATAAGGCCAGAGTTAGTCAGTAGTGGCGAATGCTTCAGCTTCTCGATGTCGTCTTTAGTATCGGTGCTAATAATCACTCCACCATTCTTTGTCTTCCGCAAGCCCCTCACGTGCAGTTTCATTAGATCAGGTTTTATAATTTCTTGGACGAGGGTTTTCGTGTCCTCACTCGACTTCATTCTATCATTAGGATAGATTGCAACTGATTTGATGTTGCTCGGTTTAATCATTTGCATTTGTGCTTTTTTTAACCATGTCGGCGAAGGACACTGATCCTGATGCTGGTTCAAATCTTCAAGTCTCTGTGATAAGTCTAGGTTTTCTTTGAGGGCATTGATATGTGTCTGAGCTTGCACGGCTCTAGCCTTGACAGCTTGGTATTGAACGGCTAGTTGAGATGTGCCATGGCTTACTTTTCTGCATAAGTTATTTATTCTGCCTTTCTGGTCTGAGTTCAACTTTCCCTCAGCGGCTATGCAGTGCAGATTTCATTCAGGTATTTCTCGATAGTGCACATCCAGTTCTGAATCTCCGGTGTGCTGACTACTTGCAGTGAGTCCTGCTCCTGTGGGTCAGGCGCGGGCGCTGGGCGTGGCGCCGGCGTCGGTGGGCTGCGAGGCGTTAGAGCACTCCGGTTAAAGGCACTATCTGCCATTATAACTTATTTAAAATGCACTATTCTTCATCACAATGTATGATTCTGTGACACTGATTCGGCACACGAAGTATGAAACGGAGTCAAGAATTTTGCAAGTAAATGTTAATTTATGAAATTAAACACTAGTCGACACGTCCAATCGCATTGTCGGCTCGGCTCGATCCATCCATATAATATAATAAGCTCACTATTCATAACTAATATTATAATTATAAAGCTGAAGAGTTTGTTTGTTTGTTTTAACGCGCTAATCTCAGGAACTACTTGACTGATGTGAAAGATCTTATTGTGATAGATAACTTATTTATCGAGGAAGGTTTTAGGCTATAAAACATTACGTTATGACTTAAAAACGCAGAGCAACAGCGAAAATTTTTGCAAAAACTAAGGGAAATATCCCTTTTTAACTTTTCAATATCCAAGCGGTTGCAGGCAACCACATAACAATAAAATATCTATTGTGTCTCGTTCACATACGCTTGGGGGGTTAAATGCTTTCGTAAACCGTTTAAGATACGCATAAATTATGTTTGACAAGATTTTTCTCCCTACTTTATCAATACCAAAAAAAAAAAAAACTAAGACATGCAACATAAAAAATAACTTAATTTCCTTGCAACAAGGAAGCTATGATGCTGGCTGCGTTGCCGCGTTGGATAGCAGCTTTATTATTGGCTGTTACAGAATTTAATTTTGGCGCAATTTTTCTGAACAGCAATTTAGCAGATCCAGACGTTTCAACGCCAAATGGCGCAAAAACATGATCACTTGCGAGTGAAGACGTACTTGCGATGTTTGGCGTTTTCTGCCAACTTCGCTGCTGTACCTACCAATTTTTTTTATTTTTTTTTATTTTAGTATGGGTTCGTTCTTGACTCCAGTCCAAGCCTAGTGCGACTAAGACGAAGTCGAAGATGAAACGAGCTCTCCCAGAAGAAGCCTGTTCACTCGAACTTTGAAAAGATTCGGATTGTAATCCCTAGGAAACGCAGCGAGTTCCACTCCCTTACCGTGCGCATTATAATTGTTGATGAGAAGCGCTTAGTACGAAACAGCGGCACATCGACAAGGTAAGGATGGTATCCCGCGGTACGCCTAGACGAACGATGGAAAAAAGGGGCTGGTAGGATAAGCTCATGCAGCTCCTTTGCACACTCGCCAAAGTAAAACTTGTAAAATACAGCTAAGCTGGCAACCTTGCGGCGACGGGCTAAGCTATGGAGCTCATCATCCACCAGTTTGTCGTCACCTATTAATCTTTTGGCTCTGCGTTCCACTGAATCAAGTGCTTCAAGCTGGTACTTGGCTGACCCATCCCAGAGGTGACTGCAATACTCCATGCAGGACCGGACTTGTGCTTTGTAAAGGATCAATAGCTGTTCAGGCGTGAAGTATCGCCTCACTCTGTTCAGGATGCCAAGTTTATTAGCAGCAGTTTGTGCTTTGAGCTCAATGCTGGGGCCAAAATTGAGATCAGCCGTCAACTCCATACCCAGCAGCTCTAGATGGTCGGTGACAACAACAGGCGTACCCCGGAAAGTTGGAGTATGTAAGAAAGGACTCCTCTTTGACGAAAACAGACATGCTTGTGTCTTTTTGCCGTTGAAGTCGACACGATTGTCTTCGCCCCACTGCGAGACACGGCTCAGGGTCATATTTGTCCGCTCGACCATGGCTCCCCTCAAAAGACACACTTCATCCCCACTGGTCCCCGCGCTGGACAGGTATTTCTCAGAAACTGCTGTCGTCGGCGTATCCAACGATACCCAGCTGAAGCAGGTCGTTGATGTGAAGCAGAAAAAGAGTTGCAGAGAGAACTGAACCCTGAAGAACTGCGGCATTAATAGCCCTTAGGTCAGATGAGCAGCCATCTACGACTACTCTGATCTACTGGTCACTCAGGAAGTCTGATATCCAGTTACAGAAATCAGCAGGGATGCCAAAAACTGGATGTTTATTGAGCAAACCTGCATGCCAAACCCTGTCAAAGGCCTTCGAGATATCAAGCGAGACAGCCAATGCTTCGCCGTGTTTCTCGATTTCTTCAATGGATTTGACTCTTGTGAATTTGACTATTTTGAAAGAAAGAAAGAAAATACATTTATTCGACTCAAATCCAGTAATAAAAAACACATATACAATAAACAGACAAACACACATATTTATTTAACATTAATATCGAGAGCGAGTCGAAAAGGCACCCTCTCAGCATTAATCGTGGCCACAAAATGCAGGCCGCGACACTGATTTTCAGAGGGTGCCGGGTGTGGATATAGATAAAACACAATAACTAAACAAAAAGAAAAGAATAACATAATACATACGGAAATAAACAAAAACAAAATAATAATACATTAATATTTTTAGATTATACGTATGAAATAAGAAAAAAATATATAATAAAAGAATAAAAATAAAATAAAACGGCATTGCAAGCGCTTACTTAGCTGCAAGCGCTTGCAAGCGCCTTCGACATTCAAGGTGAAACGGAACGCACCGGCGAGTAGGCGAAACAAAAAAAAAAAAAAGACGAAATGTCAAACGTCAAGTGCTACATATTGATATGATCTGTGGAGAAAACTACGTCTCATCCGGTCCGACCGCCACGCCCTGTCTTTTTGCAAAAGATTTCGTTTTTGCCACGTTACGTACGACACGTTGACATTGAAAATTCGTGCATCATGGGTATGTGGAGTAACTGGGTGTTGCAAGGTGACAGGCCATTATGTTCGCTCAGCGACAATGCAGAGTAAAATAGCGACCACAACGCGACATGGACAAAAATGCCGACGCTGACTCCGCAAAGCGAAAACTCGTGTGCGAGAATGGGTCCATTGTGTGTGGAGGGCTGACTATGCAGATGACTTCTCCCTGGAATCGTTGTCCCCTCGTATGACGCGCATTCTTTGTTTGTAAGTATACCTGTGCTTTTCGTCATCATATTGGATTTTCAAAAGGTGTTTTTTCAGGTTCTTTTTGAATGTTTGTTTTGTGTTTAGGGCGCGCAACGGCGGGGGCAGAGTGTTCCAGCATCGAGTAGCGGCGAATTTAAAGGAACCCCGGAATGCGACTGTACGATGTCTCGGGGTCAGGAAGACGTTGGTGCACTCCCTTCTCCCACGTCCATTTCCACCTCGTGCCCATACCAAGTCCTCGTGTAAGTAGCGTTATCGATGTGTCCTAATGACCTCGAACAGTAAGGTTGCAAGATGAAACTTTCTGCGAGCTTCCATCCTCAGTAAGTTTGCAGCGTTGATGTATGGAGTAACGTGAGTCCGAGGAGGGATGTGGTATCAGAATCTGATGCAGGCATTTTGTACGCGCTGAATGAGTTTCGCTGTACGGGCCAGCAGGCATGGGCCAAAGACAGTGTCACAGTAATTGAGCTTAGATAATATAAGTGATTCGCACAGAGTTATTCTGAGTTCTTCACTAAGGTATGGCCTTATTTTGTACAATAGTTTGTCTGAAAAAACAATTTCTTGTGCATTCTGTGATGTGGCTCTCAAATCTCAGATTACTGTCGAAGATCAGGCCCAGATTTCTTGCTTTTTCTGTCCTTTCTATTTCCTCCCCATTCACTGTAATTTTTATTAGGTTATCATCAAGTTTAGCAATATTCTTTGGTGTTCCTATTACCATAAGTTTTAATTTTTTGGCATTTAGCATGAGGCAGTTGTTCATGCACCAGTCTAATATCCTTTGTAGCTCATTGTTTATCGTGACCACGGCATTTTTGCACTCTGCAGGGTCAAATGATAGGTAAAGCTGAAGGTCATCTGCATAGATGTGATGCTTACAGTGTAAAATGCTCTCAGTGATGTCGGCACTGTACAGAATGTACAGGATTGGACCCAATATTGAGCCTTGCGGCACACCTCTTTGCACTACCCGCTGTTTAGAGTGCAATTTTGTGCCATCTGCTCTACTTATCTCCACATATTGTTGCCTCTGATGTAGGTAACTATGGAACCATTTTATGGCGCCACTGTCAAGCCCATAGTAACTTAGTTTTGATGTCAGTAAGGGGATGTTAATAGCATCGAATGCCCGTGAGAAGTCAAGTAGCAGTAGGAAAGCCACACATCCCTGATCCTGAGCAGTCAGTAGATCATTTACCACCTTTTCGAGAGCAGTTCCCGTACCATGGCCCTTGCGAAAGCCAGATTGATATTTGGGCAGCATATTGTTGTCTTCTAAGTATGTTGTGAGTTGATCACATACAATCCTTTCCAGGACTTTTGAGAGACATGGAAGAATGCTGATGGGGCGGAGGTCCTGCATTGTTACGGGAGGAATGGTTTTAGGTAGTGGCTTGACAACCGCTATCTTCCAACTGTCGGGAAAAGTGTGTTCCAAAAGGGACCTGTTTATCATTTCAGTGATAGCATCTAGTGAGTGTGGCAAAGTCAGCCTAAGCATGTCCAAGGAGATGCCATCATGACCCTGTGCATTCGAGCGCAGTTTGTTTATGGTTTTTAGGACCAAGTCACTACCCACAGGCCGGAGGGAGAAAGTAGCAGTTTCTTTGAAATTCTGATATTCAAAATATGTAAGTTGAGATATGGTGACCCTTCCACTACCAGGTACATTCAAAAAGTGTGAGTTTATTTGGTCAGGGTCATTGAATGAGGGGGGTAGGTCAGTGTCAGTCTTCTTGCTGGGTAGAATAGTCCCTTTGAGATTTTTCCACAACCTCTTTGGGTTCTTGAGATTGTTATTTATATGTTTGGCAAAGAAACATGATTTCTCCTTCTCAATGGCTTCAATGACTATATGCTTCATCTTTTTGTAGTTTTCTTTAGATTAGCAGTGCCATGCTGTTTGTATTTTTTGAAATATTTGTCTCTAAGGTGCATCATATCCTTAACCGTGTCTGTGATCCAGGGGTGTGGTGAATGTTTGAAATTAAATGTTTTTAAGGGGGCATGTAAATCCAAGAGTCCCCTGACACACAGTTCAAAAGCATCAACTACCTGATTAACTCCTAGGAATCCCTTAAAGTCAGTCCACGGGATCAGAGCAATGTCCCTGTTAAATAGGTCCACAAGTATATTCTTCATAAGCCTGTATGTCACCCACCTTTGACAAGGCTTCTCCTTTTTGATCTTGAATTCTGCCAGCAACATCGCGTGAGCACCCATATCCGGAGTGTACCTGACGGCCACCCGGACAGCGGGGACATCAGTACACACTACATATATAAGCGTACTGCTATGGCTTGTGAAATGTGTAGGTTCATCAATCAGCTGGATCAGGTTCAGAGTTTCAGTAAATTTAACAAAGGCCTTATACTTAGCGCTATCCCTATCCATCAAGTTAATATTAAAATCGCCCACCAGAATGATTCCATCTGCCCTTGAGAAAAACATCACAGATTCAGTAATGGCATCAAGAAACAAACCCACATTCTGCCATGGTGGCTTATAAGCCGTGCCCACAATGATGACCTGGTTCTGCAGGTGCAAGGACAACCACATCTGCTGCACCGATGGCTCATCGTTGGGGTGCCGGCACATTTTGACATTCATACATTTTCGTATGTAGAAACCCACACCTCCCCCACGATCCTTAGGCACACAACTCGGTCTCAGTATATGTCTTAGATGGTAGCCTGCTAGTTTAGGAGCTCGACAATCCTCCTCACTCTCCATCCAGGTCTCATTTATTGCTAGCAGATCTGGCTCAGTCTCCTCCACTGCCACAACAAACTCCTCCTGCCTTGTACCCAGAGACCCTGCATTAAACAGACCTACTAACAGATTCTTTAGCCCGAGGCCTGTGCTGTTGGTAAGAAATTACATAAACTCAAATGGTAGATAATAATGCAATTTAAAGAGCAAAAGATTTTGATTTCATATTTGATTTTAATTACAAGTGAAAGAAGATAAGAATTAAAATAAGATAAACATAATAATATAAACGATAACTGAACTTGTTCTAAATATACCATTGCATTTTCTACTTTTAGATAATCGGGGTTCACGTAGCGACACAGAACGGACCAAATGGCAACCAACCAGATGCACACATGATACTCATGATACTCGAAATCATGAATATGACATGCAAACAGCAGATACACATTTGATAGGTAAATAGTTACAATAATCTTATTTATGTAAGTTTTATCAAGTGAAATACATAGTTGTATTAATTTTTGTTTAATGTCTTTTTTCCTGTCACAGAAAACGAGTCATGCAGACGAGTCGGTAAACACTCTGTCGATGTCAGCCGGCGTCCGAAGCTGGTATACCTGCGCGCCGTCACTCTTTCGAGCGTAGATGCGACCCCGCTTCGTCCAGGAGTACCTCCACTGCTGTTTACGGCACTGCTTTTTCTCAAAAATTTTGTAACTGTTAGTTTGTATACATCCTACTATGACATTATTTCAAATTTAATTACTTATTGATATGTATTGTGACATGTGGTATAAGTTGATATAATGTAGTAATTAATTTTGTAATAGTTAATTCCGAATGTAATTTTTAATATTTGTATGCTATTGTTGATGGCTGAGTGGGCCGAACTTTCTTCAATTTGTAAGAACTTCAGTGTACCCTATTCATTTACAAATAAAATATTAAGACAAATATAGTCCGGTCAATTTAGACATAAAAATAGTGGTCAAATAACAAAAATTCCGACAGAGCCAAATTTTGGTAGAGACCCTAAGAAATAAAAATTGAAAAGTCCCCATCAATCCCATGCAATCTTAGAAAGTTATTTGGGGTCAAAGGTCAAAATTTTAGGTTTTTTGGATTTTTCTCAAAAAACGGTAAGTTTTATCACTAAAATACCTCAGACCAAATTTGTAAATCTCAAAATTCTGTACAAAAATGGTCCTTTGTTTTCTAAGTATCACCGTTCCTGAGATATCGCGATTGTAAGAGTTGTGTTCTACATAATATGCACATATTTGCCCCATATATACATATTCAAGTGCTCAAGCAAGCAAAAATACCTACTTGTGTCTCTTTTATGTACAAACTATATACTATATTAAGAAAATATACATTTAAAAAAAAAGCAGTCCCTTATAGAATCCTCTTTACCCGCATGGCCTTGAATAACATCTGGCTATTGGTTGTGATACTAAATCGGCAATGTGCAGAAGGGGAAAAACTTCAGTATTAAAATTATTTGAAAAAAAAAGATTTAATTAACTGCGCAAAAGTATTTACGGAAATTAATATTTCACTTCAAACTATAATCACGAAAGGAATTCGCTTTCTTCTTGCTGTTTATGGAGCTCCAAAAAAAATAGATTGCATTGATAAGTACAGATTTTTAACCTTTGTCAAAAATACACGAAACAACAAGCAAGTACAACTATCTTGTCTTCCTCCAACATCGGCATCTGCAATTCAACACTTGTATCGAGTATCCTATCAAGTTCAGACGTGGCAAGTCAATCAACTGAACCCTGAAGACTGGGGTTGGAAATGAATAAATAATATTTTCAACACACTTGCTTAAAATGACGTTTTTATTCCACCGATTTTTGGCACATAATCATAGATATTAAACACGCGTGCTTTTTCTGTATATTATTGCACTAGTGCCTTTTGTTTATTAACCCGACCAATTTACATTTGTACCCTAGTACCAAGTAGTAAGTAAGAAGATGAAGCGATGTAATTTAGTCGGGTTATAACTTACACAACAAACAGTATTTATGCGAAAAATAACAGTATGTACATATTTATTTCAATAAATGGTAAATCCAGCTTTATTACTAAAAATAACTCAAATTCATTTAAAATTTTCTGTAATTTGTGTTTTAAATAATGAATTATTACATTTTTAATCTTGGCTGTTGGCCGATCTAGTTCGCGCCTTAACCTTGCGCGCGCATCAGTTTCGCGGCAAGAAAAAAAACAACGCGCCATTTTTCGTAAATAGTTGGCGGCTGTGGTGTGATGAAGTTTGGATTAATGGCAAGTGTGTTGAAAAACGTCGTATGAAACACGTGTGCCTGTGACCATAATATACGCGGCTTTCTTATGGCGCACTCGCTTTCGCTCGTGCGCACACAATATCGCCTTGTATATAATGGTCAACTTAGCACACTTGTATCATAATGTACTATTTGGAACCGATTCAAACTTTACTCCCCCCTGCTCCAGAAAAACTTCTTAACACTATTTTTTGCAATTGCAAGAAAGGTTGTAGTGCCAAATGCGGCTGTAGAAAAGTCGGGTTAGAGTGTTCTCCAGCGTCTACCAATTTCCAAGGTCAGTCTTGCTCAAATGTTCAATTGAATACAACAGAGGGAGATTCATGTGATTTTGATGAAAAAACAACTGATTCATCTTCATTTGAACAATTCATGAACATCCAGCAAAAGGAAGAAGAAGAAGAAGAAATTGGAGAAGACATGATAGTTGAATATGAGTATGAAGGGTATGAATCAGATTGAAATATCAGAATAAATCAGAACAACAATTAAATTCAATAACCAAAATCAACATTAATAATCATTCTACAGTTAAATAAGTATTTTCTCTCAAAATTACATCATAATGGTTTGTGGAATAGGCCTACCGGGGAAACCACGTTAAAAAACGCACCGAGTACACTACCTCACAGGTGGTGTGGAAATGTGTGCATATTATGTAGAACGTAACTCTTACAATCGCGATATCTCAGGAACGGTGATACTTAGAAATAAAAATATAAAGACCATTTTTGTAGAGAATTTTAAGATTTACAAATCTGGTCTGAGGTATTTTTGTGATAAAACTTACCGTTTTTGAAAAAAATTCAAAAAACCTAAAATTTTGACCTTTGACCCCGAATAACTTTCTAAGCTCGCATGGGATTGATGGGGACTTTTGAATTTTTATTTCTTAGGGTAAACCCAAGGTCTTCACCAAAATTTGTCTCTGTCGGAATTTTTGTTATTTCAATTGTCTAAAGTGACCGGACTAGAATAATAGAAGAAGGGTTCGGCTTGGGCACATTCTTTGTTGTACCAAGGTCGGGTTTTAATGTTGAGCGAGATGTCGGAGAAAGAAATAAAATACTCCATTCCCTGTCGTATGACGTCCGCCACCGCATCAGCACTGATTGAAGGGTCACCCGACGAGAAGAAAACCTGCCGCCAAGTATAAGACGCAAAGAAGTGCCGGATTTCATCCCAGTCTGCCGACTCGTATCTCCAAACCCTCCTCGTGCCTCTTGGGCTATCATCAGGAGGAGTGCAGAGAGACATGGATTTCACCAGACAGTGGTCAGACGAGCCCAATGGGGCCGAGACTGAAACAGAGTAACTGTCCGGATCAGTAGTCAGCAGAAGGTCCAAGCAGTTTGCAGTATGTAATAATTTTGTGATTTTTTGGCCGTTTATAAAGAAAATGCTTACGATAATTTGAGGTGAAAACGGGTCCTTGTTTTATAATTTTTTAAACACGATCTACATTTATTTCACAGAAATTCGGATTTCATTACCACTTGTTCGTAACTAGATTTCAATATCAAGCTATCTAGCTTGATTTCGTGGAATGGAAGTATTAGAGGAATTGGGATTTAGATACTGCCTACTAAACAAATTTTGATTTTGATGGTCTTTGCAATGGTTTTCATACGGATCCCTAACTTTTTGAATAGGTAATGTAGCCTATGTTCACAGATAATGCAGAATTCTAATGGTGAAAGGATTTTTCAAATAGGTCCAGTAATTTCGGAGCCGAATAAATCGAATCAAAACAAACAATCAATGAAATCTTTCCTGTTTGTAATATAAGTATATATCATTGTGTCGAAATAATGCACAATTGACAGTAAGAGCGCTTTCACATTAAGGCGACTGACGGATGCGCTGCTTCGTATAATTTTATTTATAAATGGCAGCAGCGGCACTCAGCAGTCGCGCGGAAGCAGTTCCCCTGTTTTTTAGGATTCCGTAGTCTAACAAGGAACCCTTAGAGTTGCGCCATGTCCGTCTGTCCGTCTGTCCGTTCGCAGTTCATTGCAGAGACCTGAAGTGCTAGACAACTGTAATTTATTATGAGTATGTATTCTTCTTAGAGATGCGCCGAATATTCGGCCGAATATTCGTATTCGGTACATTCGGCATATTTTACAGGTTCGTATTCGGTCGAATGTTCAGTTATTATTTTACTAAAATTGGCGCACGTGCGGGACTTGAACCAGCAACCTTTTGCTGACCGGGCCAAACGCTCTGACCAATTGAGCTACCGTGCTGTCAGTCCGACCTTGAGAAATTTGTGGTCTCTTATGGATGCGTCATTGCGTGACGCTTGCGTTACCACAAATTTAGGAGAACACAAATTTCGGAGACAAAGATAGCAACCCCGTAAGACGTAGCGTACCTCAACTACCCGGGCTACTCTATTGAGCATAAGTTCTTGAAGCAAGCAGGGGTCTGTGTGTACATTCGAGAAGACATTTGTTGCCGTCGTCTTCGTTGCTTCGAAAGATCGGGTTTTTCCGTTATTTGGAATTTAGTGGATTCGGGTTCTGTGAAGTATATTTACGTCGGTATTTATAAATCACACAGCGGTGACCGGGAGACAACTCGGCTCTTTAATTACCTGTTGGAGACGACTGATCTCGCTCAGCAGCGTTACCCGACAGCAAAGCTCAACTTTTTAGGAGACTTTAACGCCCAGGAATGGTGGTTCCTGTACGAGAAAACTGAGCATGCTGGCTTGGAGGCGCGCAAATTTGCGCTATCGCTAGACCTAACTCAGCATGTAAAAGAGGCTACGCGGGTCCCAGATAATAATTTAAAATTTTGTAACAATTAAATATTATTTACGAGATTATATTCATTTAGATCACAAAATAGCCGTCTAATAAGTTTATACTTTCAGAATGCGATAGAACTGCGCAAAAAGACACGAATTAGATAAATATTTACTAAAAAAATCCACCAAAACAAAATATCAACTTTGATTGAATTTTGAATTCCAAAGCATAGATTATAACGAGAATGTTCAAACGTATTTTTTAAATATTTCTGGACAGAAGGTACTACAGCCGCGTTGTGGAAGATTTTGTTGTAATAATTGTATTTTATTACAATACGTATGTCTGCAGACGCAAATACGTGAATATTACACTAATTGATTGCAAAATAATTTAATGAACGCAAGTTACAGGAATTTAAAAGTATATTATATAATTGGATATCAATTGAATTGCACAAATCGAGATAGGCACTTCACTACTACCATAAATTGCGAGCCGACATTTCATTCAGATCTTGTGACCTCACTCCCGAACCCAAGACTTCATCCATTGCCTTAGATTCGGATCTACATATAACAATGGATTGGTAACGGCCGTTATACCTGAAGTTAGCCAAATGACGGCTCGCAATTTATAGTAATAGTGAAGTGCCTATCTCGATTTGTGCAATTCAATTGATATTCAATTATATAAAATACGTTTAAACTCCTGAAACTTGCGTTCATTAAATTATTTTGCAATCAATTAGTGTAATGTTCACGTATTTGCGTCTGCAGACATACATAATGTAACAATATACAATTATTTTAACAAAATCTTCGAACACTCGGCTGTAGTACCTTCTGTCCAGAAATATTTTAAAAATATGTTTGAACTAAATCGTTATAGTCTGTGCTTTGTAATTCAAAATTCATTCAAAGTTTATATTTTGTTTTGGTGGATTTTTTAAGTAAATACTTATCTAATTCGTTTTTTTTTGCGTAGTTATATCGCATTCTGTAAGTATAAACTTATTAGACGGCTATTTTGTGATCT
Source organism: Pyrausta purpuralis (assembly GCA_963924145.1). Taxonomy (NCBI): domain Eukaryota; kingdom Metazoa; phylum Arthropoda; class Insecta; order Lepidoptera; family Crambidae; genus Pyrausta; species Pyrausta purpuralis. Next base: position 9,929,327 of record OZ001669.1, on the reverse strand, counting down.
AAATGAATAGAATCTCGTAATTAACCTATACGATTAGTAATGTCAATAATTTGTTAATATGAATGCTACAATGTTTTGCTTTTTCTTTCAGAGTACTTTTCGTCACCTTCGGTTCGCCGATGACCTGTTGCTCCTATCAGAGACGAGCTCAGAGCTACAATCAATGGTATAATTACTAATTGAGTTGAGCGGAAAAATTAACTGCTCTTGAAATGAACCTATCAAAACGAATGAAAATACTAGTTACGGTTAATAGCAAGCGTTTAATATATACCGAACAGTATATATTGTTTTGTAAACAATTGGCTATGATGTAAGAGTAATGAAATACAACTAAAGCAAAGAGCATAATGTGGAAAAAAAAATGGAGTTTCAGGGAGATATTTGATAATAAGATGTCCACAAAAATAAAAACTAGAGTTCTAAATACATGTGTCCTGACAGGTCAAACTCTTGTGCTTGCCAGACGTGGAGATTTAACAATTGTATCAAAATCATGTTAGTTACGTACCGAAGAAGAATAAAAGGTAGCATGCTGAACATTAGACAATTTAAAAAATAAGACAGTAAAAACACGAATGATAAACAGATCAAACAACACTAGCCCAGGTGCTAACTTTTAAACTGGAAGTGGTGAGTTTTTTTTTTTAAAACAAAATGATAATTATTGTATCTCAAAAAACACACTACATAATACCATAATAACTCCACCACCACCACAGGAAAACGAAACAAAAACAATATTAATTTGGTCAGCAAAATACTATCTTTGTCAGAACAAATATTATATTTTGGTCAGTTTTTACTAAAATGATTACTTAGTTATTTTAATAAGTAAGTAATTGGTTAGTGGTAGTTAATTGGACACTTAATAAACAACGTGTCCATTAAAAAGCGCAAACCCTGAAATCATAGTTGAGTTGAGTTGCAACTCGCTCGAGCGCGTGAGCAATGAACGACGAGAATAGTAGACGGACATCTGATTATATTGTTCCGCGACTGATAAATAAACTGCCTACGGATGTAAGGAATAATTAGTTACGTATCGGGAGCCGGGTTGAGAGTTTTTAAAAACTAACTAAATTAATTAAAATTAAAATGCGAATCATGTCTGCGCCGATTCGAAGATGATTTATTACTGGCTAACTTATTCTTAATACAGGCACGGGCCGTTGAGGCTGAAAGGGCTAAGTCGATCCTCCCTCCTTTACGAAACGCAAATAAAGGGAATACAATTAAACATATTATAACTAAACATAATATGACAAAATAACCTAAATTAACATTGAAGTTAATGTATTTTTTATCACTCAAAACACTTTCCACTTCCGCACTGTGCTTTAGAGCATATGACATATATTTTATTTCATCCTGGTTAACTCCAACCATATTTAGTGCGTGTGTGCTTGATAGATTCGTATGACCGTGCATCACAGGTAAGTTTATGATCGGGATCGGTTTCGCGGTATCTAGCGACTCGTAGATGTGGTGATTGATTTTGAGTCCAAGGACTTCTAGGTTGCAGGGTTCATCAATAGTAACGAGGTAAGTCCCAAAAATAGGCTGCTTATTGTTCTGGTTGTGGTTATCACACAGACTAGTTATCGTTGTTGGTCTTCGACTATACAAGATCCAATTGTTGGTATTTACCCTCTGGATTCTTACTCCTTCGATTTCGATTTGATGCTGGTGACAATGTGTGAGAGTATTGTCAAACTCCATAAGCTGCTCCGCACAGGTAGGTTCATGGTAGACAGCTTGGTTGTCTGTCGTACATAAGAAGTGGTCGCCAGCAGCGAGCGCGCGGCATGGCTTGGAAATTGGTAAGTAATTAGACTTTCTCGCCAATAGGTAAGGAAATTCAGGAAAGATTGATATAGTGATGTTTTGTGACTCGTGGAATATTGGTAAGGCATACGTTAATATTCTTAATGTATGATTTGACATAAATTGATTCCTCTAATTTAAACAAATTATCCTCGTTGGGTAAATACATAAGATTTGCAAATTGAGCTATCAATTTAAAAAGATTAAGTAATTCTTTCGAATTAACTATGGATTGATGTAAAACTGACAATTTACTTAAGGCTAGAGCTGTTTCAATCTCACTTAGTCTAATAAAAATCGTACGAAAGCTACTTATAAATATATTAAACAAACCCCAATATATGTAGAAAACATCCTTTCAGACTGATAAGAATCAGCTTCTTTTAACTTAGTCTCAATTTTATTGAATCGTTGTTTGAACATGACTGAATTATTATAAATTGTTTCAGTGGTATTAATAAAGCTATCGAACATTTGAGAGACCAAAGTTTTTTTTTAAATTAATCATTTGATTAGAATTTAATTCAGTTATAAGTTTATCGTATCGTTGAGCATCTTCATGGTCAAGATTACCTGTCACAATTTTTATAATTGAGCCCAATGGATTAATTAGACCTCGTCTTTCACGTCGCGGCATAAGTTGATAATACTTTTCAATTGTTATATCGCGGACAAAATCTGTATGTGTTTTTAGGGTTAGGCAGACGACCCGTCTGGTGTAGTGGTCGAGAAATCGCCTACTACGCAGCGGGTTGCGGGTTCGATCCCCGCACAATACAAACATTTGTGTGCATGAACATGTCTGTTTGTATTGGTCTGGGTGTTTTCTATGTAAATCATGTATGTATTTACAAACAAAAAGTATTTAAGTATTATATCCGTTGTCTGGCACCCATAACACAAGCTTTGAGTAGCTTACTTTGGGACTAGATGGCGATGTGTGGGAATGTCCAAAGGATATTATATTATTATTATATTCCTGATAAGCTGGATTATTGTAATCTATTAAATCATTGAACTATTTATATGATGTTGAAACATGATTCAAGTCATAGAATATTTTCTCTAAATTAATGACCTTTATAATAGTCCAATGATCTATTTGAAAAAACGCCTGACCTTCCTTAATCGGCAACATGCCTGGATTGCCTTCAAGTGGTTTGAGTTGAAGGGCCAGCACCGGCGTCACGATTACTCCCTTTACAAAAATAGTCTCACCCTTTTCAAACTCTATGCCATTCTCCTCCTCTCTTTTCCCTAACTCTTTCTTTATTTGCTACCATATTATTCGCTAAATACTTATATAAGAATTTAGTTCGCTTAGCATGGTCTTTAACTAGTTGTTGCATGTACGCTTTTTCAAAATTAATATTGTAAGGAGTTTCAGCATCAGTATGACCAAATACTACTTCAAATGGAGTAAGTCCTGTGACAGAATGAATAGTGTTGTTGTACGCCATCACTGAGCATGTCATGACTGACGCTGCATCGGTACATTTACGCTCGTATTTAGCGAGTCTATAGACTTCAATAATAGTTGAATGGAAACGTTCAATTAGTCCCATAGAATTTGGGTTATTGGGCGTACCGATGTGAAGTTCTACATTATGTTAACACAAAAACTCTTTAAGCAATTCGTTATTGAACTCGGTACCCGAGTCGGAACTTACTTATCTTTTTGGGAATACCGTAAAACAAAAAGTATTTCATTAGGGCTCGCACCACTTCGGGGGTCGATTTACTTGATATTTCCATACATTGGCCTAGCTTGCTGAATGCGTCAATCAATGTTAAATAAGTGGAACCTACTATCGAGAAGAGGTCGATAAAGATTTCCTGAAAGGGGGCCTCTTTTGTTTGACTCAATTGTAAAACGGGTTTTACAGGTTTTCTATTATACTTCATTTTACGACACGCTTTGCATGAGTTGATGATTGCTGACACTGTTTCCTGCATGTTCTTCCAATAATAATTTCTACGAAGTCTAACCAATGTTTCTTTGATACCACGATGGCACGTTTTTCCTTCATGATATTTTAATACAACCGCTTTTTGCTCATTTTCCTCCTCAATGTAAACTACACGTTCGGTACATTCGTACAGTTGCACCATATCCTTTTTGAATAGCTGTATGACTAAATTGCTAAACTGTTTGTGATGTTCATCGTGTTAAAAATAGATAAAGTATTTTATGTTGGGCCTTATATATCGCTTCAGAAAATCTTTTATTAATTCCGTATTGTTAACGGGTAAAAACACTTCCAGGACTTTTTGCTTGTCCCTAGATTGGTCGGTGACTTGCATATCGTTTTTATGTCAAAAGAATACTAATATCTGATTTGGTTTCGTATCTATAGCTTCGTTTAATATAGGAATACCTATGGATTCTAAGTCAACAGCTGAGTGAATCGTTTGCGATTTGGTGCTTGTATCAGAAGGTGGTGGTACTGGATATTCTAGTTCATTTTCCAAGAATGGTGAATTAGGGATGTTAACCGGACTATTTGATGCTTTCCTACTTATATCTGATATCGTAATAGTAGAAGAGTCACTTCGTTCATCCTTTTTAGTAGATAATTTTACAATTTCTTCAACCACGCCTTCGAGATGTACCCTAAGTCGTTCCTCCTTTTCGTCAACATTTACTTTCATTGATTGGCCATCTTCTTCCCACACTAAAGCATTAACTTTGATTCTGGATAGGGCATCCTCGTTAGTGTTCTGTTTATAAATGATTTCAAAATCAAAGTCTTGCAATCGTAGTCTCCATCTAGTAAGTTTACTATTCGGGTCTTTTAATGAGTTAAGCCACGCTAAGGGCCGATGATCAGTGTAAATATAGAATTTCCGTCCAAACAGATATGGTCGAAAGTGTTTGATTGCACTGTCGATGACTTTGCGGTTTCAGTATTCCTTCCTATGTGTGTGTGACTGACTTAGACTGCTAACTTGTTATTTGTGTAGTACTCAGATGAAGACGGGTAAATCAAGCGATTTTATCCAAGATATTGGGATTTATTATTTACAATGATAAAAAGTATACAAAATTTGAAATAAAGCGAAATGAGAGACGATGGTGTCCGTGCAAGAGCTTTTATAGATCGCTGCAGCGCCCTCTGTCGGTTTGTTGTGGTACTCGTAGCTCGTAGTATATCGATAAGACATAATAGATGCGTTGCTCGATGAAAGCATAGTCCTGGGTTGATGTTTCGCAAGCGCTCCGATAGATGGCTCTTAACATTCCGGCGGGCCTTGAGAGATCCTCTCAACATGAGCTCACGTTGTTGTTTTGGCATGCGCCGGGTTTCGAACTTGACACCTCAGCGACTGGGAGTGGGCATATTTTTGAGAACGCCCTGTGTACGACGCCCGTTGCCGTCCGAATGATAGCAACCCTTGGTACGCCGTCATTGCCTGGAATCAGCGTTAGTATACGCCCTAATCGCCACTTGAGTGGTGGGAGATTGTCATCTTTTATGACAACTAATGTTCCAATTTGTAGGTCTTCAGTTTTTTGTTGCCATTTGGTGCGTTTCTGAAGTTCTGATATGTACTCTGTCGACCATCTTCTCCAGAATGTCTGTCGCAGCTGCTCAACTCGCTGGTATCGATTCAGTGTGTGCGTGGTCGCAGCGGTCATATCTCTTTCTGCAGGTGCAGTCAGCGGCCGGCCAATCATAAAGTGGGCAGGAGTGAGTGGAGAATAGTCATTGGGATCTGAAGATAAAGGATACATAGGGCGGGAATTCAGAACAGCTTCAATTTGTACTAAAACTGTGCCGAATTCCTCATAAGTCATATGTACATTTCCTACCACGCGTGAAATATGATGTTTACAGGACTTGATCCCACTCTCTGCTAAACCGGCAAAATGAGGTGCGTATGGTGGAATAAATTTAAATCTAATGTGATTATCTGAAGCGTAATCAATGATAGACTGCGAATTATTTTTTAAAAAATCTGAAAATTCTCGAGCTGTACCTACAAAGTTTCGTCCATTATCGGAAAATATTTGATAAGGTTTTCCTCTCCGTGAAATAAATCGCTTTAGTGCTAAAATATAACTCTGTGACGACAAACTAGTAACTAGTTCTAATTGTATCGCACGAGTAGAAAAACATATAAATAGACATAAATAGCATTTTTCTAGCCTGGAGCCCCTACCTTTCTTATTTAAAATATACAAAGGTCCAGCATAGTCTACTCCACAATTTATGAATGGCAAACATGCTGTCACTCGTTCAACGGGTAAGTTACCCATGATTAGTTGTACTATTTTACCTTTCAAACGGCAACATATGACACATTGTCTAACCACCTTTTTAGCTAAGTTTCTACCGCCTAGCGGCCACCAATTATCTCTGATATGGGATAAAAGTAGTTGAGGCCCAGCGTGCAATAATTTTAAATGTTGACTTTGAAATAATAAACTGGCAAAAACATGTCTACTACACAATAAAATGGGATGCTTTTTGTCATATGAAAATTCAGAATTAACTAGCCTGCCTCCGACTCTAATGATTTTATCATCATCTAAAAATATATTTAAAGAGGAAATGTTACGTTTTGATTTGAAATTGGTATTATTAAGAAGCGCGTTATATTCTTCAGGAAATGATATTATTTGTGCCTGCCTAGTTATAAACAATAAAGATTTATCAAGTTCTTCTACTGATAACGGCCCGTGTAACCGCTCATCAATAGATTTAGTACGTATGTTTTGTAAAAAACGCAATATATAAGCACAAGTTCTTTGTAATCGATTAAGTTTTGAAAATCTACTGAAATCAATTATGGGTATATTTTTGGAATCGTTACACAGCAAGTTTGTCATGGGGAGTTTCAATTCAGGCAAATCATTTAAATTTTCTAAAATAGTATTTTAGTTTTGTGACCATTTTAAACCATTCTCGAACAAAAAAGACGGTCCATTCCACCATAAAGTTGATGAATTTAATTCGTTTAAAAGTACTCCACGTGAAACCATATCAGCTGGATTATGCGATGAGTTTACATGAAGCCAAACTGTGTTGCTTGTCAGTTCATTGATCTCAACAACGCGGTTCTGGACAAAAGTCTTTAACTGGTGTGGCGACATTCGCAACCATCCGAGAACTATTGTAGAATCGGTCCAAAAAACAACATTGTCAAAACTCAGTCGAAGTGATTTACTTATTTTATCATAAAGTCTAGCTCCCAATAATGCACCGCACAACTCAGCCGTGGAATGCTAACCGGTTTCAACGGCGCGACGCGGCTCCTCGAGCACAATAGTCTCACCGTGACGTCACCATTGCTATTGCATGTACGAACATACGCGCACGCTCCGTATGCAGTCTCGCTAGCATCCGTAAATATGTGTAATTCTATCTTAGAGAAATTACAAGTCCCTATGACATGACGCGGTACACGAATATTATGTAAATACGTTAATGCTTTAATAAACCTTTCCCAGTTACTTAAAATGTGAATAGGTACTTCATCGTCCCAATCAAGTTTACATAACCATAACTTTTGTAATATTATTTTGCCTATGACTATGAACGGGCTTAATAAACCGATAGGGTCATAAATTTGTGACACAATTGAAAGAATTTGTCGTTTGCTAACTGAACTATTATTTTCAAAGTTAATCTTTGACGTGAAATGAAATTCATCGCTACTATTATACCAGCCTAAACCAAGAGTCTTACTGGAACAAGTTTCATCTAATGATAGACTTTTAGAATCGTTAATCATTATATTTTTATTTAAAATATTCTCAGGCGAATTAAATACCCATTTTCTTAAAGGAAAACAGCCAGACAAACAAACATCAGATACACCTTTACATATATGCGATAACTTCTCAATACAATCAGAACCTGTTATAAGATCATCAACATAAAAGTCGTTTAATATTGTACGTGAAATTTCTTCGTCCGTACATTCAAAGCCTAGTTGTTTAATGCAACGATTACTTAAATATGGCGCAGACGCCGTGCCATACGTAACAGTATTAAGCCGGTATACACCGATGGGCTTTGATGGACTATCTCGCCATAAAATTAATTGTAAATCTCTTTGATTTTCATGAATAAGTATTTGTCTGAACATTTTTTCTATATCGGCACAAGCGACAAATTTATATTGCCTAAAACGTAAAATAATAGAAAATAATTCGTTTTGCAATGCAGGGCCTGGCATTTGGACATCATTTAAAGATTTACCAGATGATGTTTTTTGACTTGCATTAAAAACTACTCTAAGTTTCGTAGTAGTACTCTGCTCCCGTAAGACTCCGTGGTGAGGCAAAAAATAATTAGGTGATGCATAGTGTTCAATACGTGTCATGTGTCCTAGGCCTATGTACTCCTGCATAAAATCGTAATACATTTTTTTATATTCTGGCGACCGTTCTAACCTACGTTCTAAAGAAAAAAACCTATTTTTTGCAATTTCATAACTATCGCCTAATTCATCAAGAGTATCTCGTATAGGAATGCGAACTGAAAAACGACCATCAACTTCCCGCTTTGTCGTTTCGGAAAATAATTTTTCACAATGCCGTTCTTCTTCTGTAAGATATTGTTTAGGTTGAAAGTTTTCTTCTAGTTCCCAAAATTTACGTAACTGTTCATTTATTTGTATAGATTGTATGTGATGACATTGTGCTATTTTGTTAATAGATTTTGTATTATAAACGATACCCGAAATAATCCAACCTAGCGTGGTGTTTTGTAGGTAAGGACCTGCTGGTAAGCGCATTTTACCTTCTATTAATAATTCCCAAAAAACGTCAGCACCGATCAATAAGTCAATTTGTGACGGTAGATAAAATAACGAATCTGCCAACTGAATATTATTCGGAATGTCCAACGAGTTATAATGTAATGGAATTGATGGTATATTAGAAGTTATATGTTTTAAAACTATACATTTAAAGCGAGTATTATTATCACCGTTTAATGATCTGAGCTTAATTTCACATGACTCGGTTGACTGAGTGTGTGAATGCCCTATTCCTGTGATATGATAAGCGGACTGTATCGAATCGACGTTTAATTTTTTGCGTATTTTTTCTGTAATTAAACAATGTTGACTGCCGCTGTCTAACAAAGCGCGAGCTTTATGATAAACATTGTCACTACCTGCTATCTCCACTAAAGCTGTGGATAATAAAACCGTTTCTGATGCCTGCGTATAAAAGCTATTGTTCTCTTTACGTGTAGGTTCGGCCGTATGTAGGACTGCCGATGAGTGTGGTACGGGGTTCGAATCCGGTTGACACTCCACGACTGATAATAATGCGTTATCTGCTATATCATTATGGTTACTGTGCAATAAACTATTGTGTTTCCTACTGCACTGTTTGCATGGACCAAAGTAACAATCTAAAGCGGAATGTCCAGCTCGCAAACAATTAACACATAACTTTTTATTATTAACGAATTCTAATCTCTCTTTAACTGTTAAATCCAAAAACTTAGTACAAGAATAAAGCGAATGGTTTCCGCTGCATAATGAGCATGTGCGGGTACTTTTGGAATTCACATTATTTTTTGTTGAAGCAAAAATATGAGATCTTTGGTGTGTTTGAGATGGTTTTTTACTATTTTCAAAGGGTACCTTACTATTAGAAAATGATGAAGAATTATGCACTTTAATCATTTCTAAAGTATCCGCCTTATTTTTTAAGAAAGTAATGAGATTATCTAATTTAATGCTTTTATGAAGCTGCGTATATAAATTATTTTTATGTTGTTCCCATTCTTTCTCAACTACTGCGTCTAATTTCGAAGTAATGATGTAAATAATAAGTGTATCCCAATATTCAGTTGGTTCCCCGAGAGTCTTTAAGGCACGTAAATTCTTTGAAACGGTGTCAATTAATTTTCTTAAATGGAATGATGTCTCCTTATTTAAATTTTGAATATTAAATAGCGCTTTCACGTGATTATGGACTAACAATTTAGAGTTATTATACCTCTCATTGAGCAAATCCCAAGCTATTGTGTAATTTTCTGCCGTGCATTCTATTGACTTAATAACTTGAGCTGCCTGACCTGATAGCGATGTACGCAAATAATGGAATTTACGAATATCATCAAGCTGGGTGGAGTTGTGAATCATAGAAAGGTAGGTGTCTCTAAACTCTAACCAATTTTCAAACGACCCGTCAAAGGAGGGTAGTGAAATAGTTGGAAGCTTATTTAACGATGCTTCACACTTAGAACTATTACTGGTCGTATCTGAAAGACTAAAACGTTTTATCAAACTATTAGCTTCTGCCATGGTTTCGTAATAAGAGTTTTCGAATGATTCACGATGTTCTAGCTGAATCGCAATATCGCTATCTAATACCATGAGCATTTCGATAGAACTTTGAATCTTATTAAATTCATTAAACAATGATTTGGCTATTTCACTACGCAATTTTAATTCGGTAACTTGTTTATCGCTAGGAAGAGAAGAGCTACGCAAAGAATTTACAAATTTTGTGAACAACGTCAGTCTACCTTTGATAGATCCGCGTTTTTTGTTTAATTCGCGAATTGCTGTATCATCAGAATCTACGCACAACTTAGGACTACTAACGGTCACGTTTTCAACACTCATTTTGACGATTTATAAAAAGTAGGGTACTCACCAAATTCCTGTAAACACCGTACGTGGCCCGTGTGGAAGCACAAGAAGGTACCTAGAGGAACAAGCACAGCTTTAGCAAAATTTGAATGGATAAGATGGGGGAAAAAGGAACGATTTGGCCAGACCATTTGCTGATCCCTCGGTGTGATGTGGGTGATGCGGCGTCGAAGGTCCACTATGTCGATGACTTTGCGGTTTCAGTATTCCTTCCTATGTGTGTGTGACTGACTTAGACTGCTAACTTGTTATTTGTGTAGTACTCAGATGAAGACGGGTAAATCAAGCGATTTTATCCAAGATATTGGGATTTATTATTTACAATGATAAAAAGTATACAAAATTTGAAATAAAGCGAAATGAGAGACGATGGTGTCCGTGCAAGAGCGTTTATAGATCGCTGCAGCGCCCTCTGTCGGTTTGTTGTGGTACTCGTAGCTCGTAGTATATCGATAAGACATAATAGATGCGGTGCTCGATGAAAGCATAGTCCTGGGTTGATGTTTCGCAAGCGCTCCGATAGATGGCTCTTAACAGCACAAATGATAGCAAGTAACTCCCGCTCAATCGTACTGTACCGTGATTCCGTATCACTTAACGTACGTATTTTTCCTTGTGACAGGACTGCACCTAGAGCTACGTTGGATGCATCTGTCGTTAATATGAATGGTTTTTCATAATCGGGGTATTGTAGTAACGGTGCATGTGTTAAAAACTCCTTGCATTTATTAAATGAATCGATGTATTTTTGATCAATGACAATTTTGTTACGCTTCTTTAGACATGACGTCAGAGGTTGTGTAATTTTCGCGAAATCTTGTATAAAGCGTCTGTAATATCCCGCTAGACCGAGAAAGCTCTCAATTTCTGTTGTAGTTTTTGGCAACGGGAAACCTAAAACGGCTTAAATTTTATCATTATTTGGCTTAAGGCCGTCTTTTGTTATAGTCTGACCTAGATACAGAACTTCTGTTCTCAAAAACTCCGATTTGTCTAGTTGTACCTTTAGATTTGTCGCCCTAAGCCTGTCAAAAACTGACCGTTAATTTTGAATATGTTCTTCTAAACTGCTGGAAAAAATGATGATGTCATCTAAATGTACACAGTCCATCGCCCACTGGAATGTTGCTGGTGCAATTTTGAGACCAAACGGCATTCTAAGAAATTCGTAATGGCCATTTTGTGTTCTAAATGCTGTCTTTTGCCTATCGGACTCCTCTATTTCTATCTGGTGGTACCCACTGGCTAGATCTAAAGTGGTGAAATACGTACTTTTACCCAACTTGTCGAAAACGTTCTTGTTCGGCAACGGGTACTTGTCGTCTACTGTTATGTCATTCAAGTGTCTGTAGTCTACGACCATTCTATACTTACCATTTGCTCACGCGCAGTCCATACAATGACTACTACACGTACTCCAGAAAAATCTTTTCCCGACGTATCGACACCGAGCCTTGTGGCAACTCGCTGCAAAAGAAAGCGAGTCGATGAGTTTTGCTCCAGCCAGGCTGATATGATTACGAGCAACATTAAAAAAGAGATGACTGAGTTGCTAAATAAAATGGCTGAATCTAGCAATAGCAAAATAAATGCCATCTTAGAAACGCTGAAAGATCTTCAACAAACTTGCGGAAGGGTTCAAACTACTTTAACGTTCTTATTTGAAGAAAATGCAGAACTCAAATCGAAATTGGAGAAATTAGAAATTCAGACAAAAAGAGAGAAGTTAAAAATGTTCCACTTAAAGGAAATGAAACAAAAAAGGATCTCGTTCAATTGATTTCTAAGTTATCTGAAAACATTTCTGTCAAATTGGATAAACATGACATAAGTGACATACTGAGGACAAAGAAGAAAAATCAAGAGAAAAGCACAATCATAGTAGAATTTACCAATACTCTGGTGAAGTCTGACATACTGAAAGCGGCAAAAAATTACAATTTGAAAAATAAAACAAGCAAACTAAATGCATCTCATAGGGGATTAATGGCCCACTCCAATACGCCCATATTTATATCAGAAAATCTCACTCCTATGGCATCAAGATTGTACTTTCTGGCCAGAAGCTTCAAAGCTATGAAACAATATAAATACTGTTGGACCACCTACGGCAAAGTTTACCTTTGACAGGACGATGATTCACCAATCATACATATTACACATGAAGCCCAGCTACAACATCTATCCAAAAAGTGACTAGACATAACTGAAACACTATCATCGTTTTTCGTGAAAACAATTATCTATTGTGCGGTTTCCATAAAATATGTGATCTGCGCAGTGTGCTTATTTTCAAATTTGTCATCAAGCATCGTCTCTGTCAGTTGCGTGAGTTATTCTGACCTATTATTACAGAAACATAAACTACACTTAACATTACTTAAAAATCACAATGACCTACAAACAACACTTTTCACACAAACAATTATCTCCAAATCTTATCACACTCATACTTACTTATTAGCATTCTTTACACACTTTGATTTTCCTTACACATCCTATTTCTCTTACATTGAATATGGATAACGCCCAAAATGCTATTCTACAAGAATTAGACTCTTTAAGCCATGTAAAATCAATCAATTGCTCTATTACCCAGCTTGACCAACATCTTCCACTAGGTAATCCTGAAATTTCTATTATTACCCAAAACATAAGAAGTGTACATAAAACAAACAATATTGATGATTTAGATGTGAACTTACAAATGATAAATCACCCACCTGATATCATAATTTTGACTGAATGTAGAATCAACGTAAATAAACCACTTCCTGTCAAATCGAACTATACTACTCACAACTCCACAGTCAAAAACAAGCAAAACGATGGTGTAGTGGTTTTCATAAAAAGCTGTCTACAACATTCAGTCAGAGAAATACTTTTTTATGGAGCAACCTGTCTAGAAATTACTCTTCATGATCTAAAAGTTGTTTGTATTTACCGTTCGCCATCCGAAAACCCTACCAAATTTATTCAGTCTCTTGACAACTATTTAAATCTACCACAAATGCAAACGAATGTTATCCTAGCAGGTGACATTAATATTAATATTATTAATGATTAAACGAACTTACCTGTACGTGAAGTTCTATCATAATTATACGAAGTATTCGTCCGAAGATATTAGTATTATACACATGTAGTATCGCTTGCACTTATCACCACATAGCACAATTTTAGAGCTAGAAAAAAATAATTTCCAACAAATACAACCAATTTCCGGGTTCGGTAAAAATAATTAAATAAATTATGAACACTTCCGTTACGTCACATCCCCCACGCCATAGTTTTCGGAGTCTTCATTTAGTTTAGAGATAATAATGATGATATTTCCTAGAGGGGTTTTTGTCAACACAAAAAATATGCATCGGGTGGGTGGGACTTTCTACTAATATCTTCGGACGAATACTTCGTATAATTATGATAGAACTTCACGTACAGGTAAGTTCGTTTAATCATTAATTATACTTCAGTATTCGTCCTCGATATTAGTATTATACACATGTAGATGTTTAGAGTATGAAAGAAGGAAATATCATCTATGAGTAAGTGCTAGATCTATTCTTATAAAGAATCATATGAAACAAATTAGGTACTAATGATAATATGTATATAGTAAAAGTGCCCCTAGTGGCAAAATCAGAAAAATATGTACTGTCAACAATGACTATTTTAAAAATAGTTTTACTACTTCGGGTTTTTACCCGTGCGAGGGTATTTTGGAGTTGTCCAACCAACTTACTGTATTAGGTTGACATGAACAACTAGACTATCGGCTGCGGACGTCGATGCATGCCTAGGGCTGTGTAGAAAAATATGGATAATATGTCAACTCCACTAGTCCGCGAGGTCACATTGATATACGGTTAAAAAGTTTTCTAATCAGAAGGTATAAGTTACTAGATTTTCTTAAAGATTCATTTTGGAATTGTAAACACATGAGATGCACCTGAAAGAAATGATTTGAGTCCAATATTAGGTTATCAGAAAAGAACATATTTATAGATTATTGAAATATTTAATATTCATAAATTGTCGTAGTCAATACGAGTTGTCACAAAAAAAACCATTTGTTCTAGTTGCATCAGGAGTGAAAAGTTTATCCAGATAGTCTACTGATCAAAAAGTCCAAGTAATATTATGTTTACATAAGTGAGCCCGCAGCCTATAACCTCCTTTACAATATCCTGAATACACTTTATTTTTCGAAATCTTTAAAACCAAATTTAAAGCAACAAAAATGCCTTTGATTTAAAAAAATATATATGCGATTTTTTTTTTTTTTTTTTTTTTTATGGTTCTGGTTTTGGGGTTATCCATTTAGTATTCGTTCGACAGAAATCAATAGATATTGTAAGTAAGTTATGCAATAAAAATACCACCTTTTGATAAAAAATATTATTCTTAAATGCTACTACGTGTTGTTGTACAATTGTCCTGCCTTCGACTCTGAGATTTAATTGACCATGTAGTATGCCCTGCTACGCGTCTATTTACTCGCACACAGGTTTAGCGCAAGAAAGAGAAAGTAGAAAACCTCACTCCCTCCCACGCCTCACAGCACTGCCAGCCGCCTGTCGCTCATTCGTGTCCGTGCGCGCGCGCCGTTACAACGCACGCAGTAACCACAGTATATATCGTTAAGTTTTTATTTCGTGCTAAACGTAACTTACCTTATAGTGATACGTATTATATACACATAAAGTGAATGTGAATTAAAACGCACTACCCAGCGTGGCTGCACCATGCATGCTTTACGCTTCGCGGCCGAGCTAGCACGCGATGCTAGCCAGTCCGCATTTTCCGCTCCGAATCAATACGCGATATTGATCTGTAGCAAATACCGGCCGAGCTGACACGCGATGTCAGCCAGTCCTAATTATCTAGATCATTTTTGATCTCAGCTGAGACTTTTGGTATGCGTTGCTTCCAATATCCTACCCTCATTTTCATTGCGAAAAAAGAGGAACAAGTTGGGTGAATTTACAGTCAATCGGGCTTTAATGCTAATAAAAGATTACAGCCAAAGGCATTCATACATAATTCTACATACTAAGCAGCGCTGACGATGCGCCATCATGGCCTCTAAGTATGAAGCAGCGGCCCTCGCCCGCACTCATCCGGCCCAACAGGCGCCTGCCTGGGTATGTTCTACCTGTGCGAACGCGACGGCCCATGATGCGCCGCGAATTACTTCGTAACGGTGATCTACCGTCACAATTCCAGCGTTTTTTCAACGTTTCGCACTTGGAATCAGAATCCGACCAAAAAAGGTATGTGTTTTTATGAAATCTTTATTATATCACCTTAAAGCCGTACGTACATATGTACTTATTACGGGCTACCGTATTCCACTCGTGGTGAAACCACGACCGAACACTTGTCTCAGCCAATCTTTTGATAAATATTAAAATGGAGCATAATGTAAGCCATCACAATAACAAACAAAAATAGCAATAAAATAATATAAAGTACCTTTTCGTAAGTACCGAAAAATAGTGGTGGCAGATTTATTTCAAATCGAATAAATTTTCATTTATTCTGTACATTTTTGCTCGGAAAAGTAAAATTGAGATTTAAAAACACTTTTACTGCCTAGACCTTAATCATAAATACACGTTATCTGCAACCTGCAGTACACGCTTCAATTTTTTCTTAAAGCTCTAAAATCGGTAGAATGGCATCCCTCCATAGCTCATGTAGTTATGTATATTATAGCTATATCCGCCATTGATTACAACTCTTTTGTACTTATTTCTTGCCAATGGCTATAAAATTGTCTAATTAGACAATGCTATGGTAAACACAACATTGCTTAATAACACTACTTAAAATATCGAATTTAATAGATTTTGTAAAAAGATAACAATTTACTTTTTTAGAAAGCAAGTTTCTACATAAATTTCTGCTTTCTGCTTATACCTATAACTATTTAGCTTGTGGTTGGCTCTTTGATTATAAATAGCAAGCAAGCAAGCTGTAAGCTTGCCCAGTACGTACCAAAATATGGTTGGGTCCATATAAAAACCGGTCCGTTTAAAAACCCCATTATTTGCTTTCAATTTTAACAGCTATGATAAAAATGAGAATGAGCTTTGCTCAATACCTGGCATATGTATAATTCTGAATGGTAGAAAATTTGACGTATTTAGTTTTGAAATCCAACTAAGATTTAATCAATTTCTCAGTAAATAAATCGGTAAAGCTTAGATTTTATTTACCGACGCAATAACAACTAGATCGAAACCGTGATTGTTTTGAAATGTATCTTATCAAATTCCGTAATCAATATAGTACTACCGTCATATTAGATTTATTAAGGTGTCCGCGGTATTCCATTGTTTTGGAGTTTATTTCATTTTTAGAAAAATATGCTGTGACAGTGATACGCTTTTTTATGAATGCATTCTTATAACCGTCGCAAAGTTCGGTACTTAATCTCGAGTCGAGAAAACTGTGTCCTTTATCTTTGGAAAAGTCAGCCACCGACCAGTAAAGATTGTGACAACCTTTGGTCACCTTAAATTAATTGACTTTTGTTTCTATGAGCTTGTTTTTTAACATATGCTACCACGATCACCACCGAAGAATAATTAAAATAAAATATCATATTGTATGAAGTATCCGCAGATAGCACTAACCAGAACTAATCAACAGATTGTTTCATATACTGTAAGAATAGGTAGCTACAAAATTGAAACAAGTCCATTTTACGAAAATAATGCCTTTTTGTTTTTTATGGATATGCAATAACAAAGCATATGAATTGGTACAATTTAATTTTCTCAAGTATAATATTATTTTATTTAATATTCTTCGGTTATTTTTATTTGCCATGTGCCACATGCCACACGTAAAACGTAGGGACGTTTAAGGTGTGATAAATACAAGACATGTTCATTATTACGCAAATGCTACTATCGATATTTTTTTTAACAAAAGGCAATTATTATATATTAAAATAAAAAATAAAAAAAACTGGCGTATCCTAAATGCAATGCTGCATTAGACCCAAATTGCACTACAATTATCTAATTCGAGTTATTGGAAATATGAACCATGTTAATTTTCCTACTATTTATTCTGTGATTTAAGAATAAACTACATCAAGTAAATATATTCTCTATTCATCAGTTTTTTCCACCCAATTACATTCATCCACTCCTCAACAATCCTCCCCAGAAAGCCACTAAGTTACTAAGGTATAAAATAGATTCTTATAATATGAACTTTATCGTTTGATGTTTAAAGAATTCGATAAACTGTGTTTAATAAATTTTCAAAGGACATTTCATCTTAATATTCACCAGTTACTAAGGTATGGTGGAACAATTGTAGAATTAAAATTAATAACAAAACAGGTGTAGTGGCACGATAGTCCGGCCCGCCTCCTAGTTGAAGATATATTTATATATTTCATTTTCAAAATGTTTTTTTTTAAAGGACTTTCCCTTCACTCTTACGCCAGAGGACGTCATGTGATACGACAATTCATTAAAATTTGAGTCAATTAATTATTTTAAACCAAATAATTCTTGTTTTTTTTTATGAACCATATATAAGAATGTTTTTAAATATGTATGAAACCAGTCTACATTGGGATCTCGATATGACAAAGGTACTTGTATACGATATCAGTTTATTTTTAGACTTTTTGTCCAAATAGGTATCCTAATTCTGAATCATAATCAGATTTTTTTTGACACTGCTCATAATATTGAAACAAGTCAATATTTGTCAAACTTAAATATATATATATATATATAATTAAATAAATAAAAAACTCATAGTAACTAACTCGAAAGATAGTATTGATATTTACTATAATCCTTAAAAGTTATCTAGACAATAAAATTAAGAGTAAATTTACAACGAGAAATCTCACCATGTGCCGACTATCGAATACTCGGCGAACATTCCTGGTCGATTAGTCGAATATTAGATAAACGTATTTGGCCGGGGCCGGGTAGTACCAAAACTTCTGTCGGAGAAATTGTTTGCGGTCGTTCGCCCTTATAAAGTCACAAAGCTCTCAGAAGCCGATTTTTAATCTTCTTCATTTCTGAAGAAGATTGTATATTGTATATTGATAGATATAGTTACTTTTCAGTAACTAAAATACTTATTGAATTTTTAATTATATATAAATAAATAAAAAATCATTACTTACCTACTTACCCATGCCTTAAAATTTCTGATAACGATAATATTTCAAAACCATTGAACTTTCGTATTCTTTTGGTAACTCAGCAAATAATCATATAGCATTGATAGACACCTGTGAATATTTCATGATCTTAAGAGAATTTCATTCCTTAAAATAAACAAATTAATCAATTGCTTTTATATCAATCATCTAACACTTTTTATAACCAAATGTTTTCTCAGGTCTTCGAAATTTAAATGTAAAAAATATTATTTATATGTTTGGTATTCGGACGTATATCTTTAAAACAGTCACATTAATACCTAAATATCCCATATTAAAAAGCAATAGAATATCATGTATGTATTTCAAATCTATAATTATAAAATATGTTAAAAAATTGCAAGACAAGATAACGATTTGTCAGACTTACCTTCCAGCCCGTTACCTTACCAAAGATAATGCGCTTACTAAAAAGTGTTTTCTGTAGGTATCTTTCCTCGTAATAAAATTATCATTTGTTTTACGTGCCGAATTCAGTGTGTAAAACTATAAAATTCGCAAACCGTCTCAGTTCAACAGTACATATTCCGTATTGTTTGTTATTTATATAACACGCCACAATAAAAATAAGAAATAAAACTATTTCAGTTTCAGATTCCTAAAATAAATAAATTATATATTTTTAGTTATCCATAAAAAAAAAAACTCACAAATATCTTCTTTCTTCCTAGTAAAAATATTTGTTTATAGTAAAAAGTTATAACTTATCATAGTTATCATACATCCATTCTTTTTTTAGTAATCGTAATACATCTAAATGTCAAAGATGGTGACGTGAACAATAAATTGTTATTTAATATGATCGTTCTAATGATCAAACACTAACAGAGATGTCAACTTATTCTGTTGTAACAACATTGATTTTACTCCGAACATCTACATGGTCAATTAAATCTCAGAGTCGAAGGCAGGACAATTGGATGATCAAACGAACTTACCTTAAGTGAAGTTCGATCCAAATTGTCCTGACTTCGACGAAGAGATTTAAGGTCCCACCCTTCCCAATTCCCGTGTACGTTTTTTATGCAAAAATAATAGTCACCCATACCATAAGTATAATCAATGTTGTACATCTCACACATCGGTCTCCTTGCTCTGAAATGAATGAGCGACAGGCGGCTGGCAGTGCTGTGAGGCGTGGGAGGGAGTGAGGTTTTCTACTTTCTCTTTCTTGCGCTAAACCTGTGTGCGAGTAAATAGACGCGTAGCAGGGCATACTACATGGTCAATTAAATCTCTTCGTCGAAGTCAGGACAATTTGGATCGAACTTCACTTAAGGTAAGTTCGTTTGATCATCCAATTAAAGTATTGTATTGTATTGGACAGGACACCAATCACATACTCGTACATTGCTCTGATCCCAAAGTAAGTAGCTAATGGACTTGTGTTATGGAAATCAGACAACGGTGTACCACAACACCCAGACCCGAGGCAATATAGAAAATTTTGATTTCTACATTGACCCGACCGGGAACCGAACTCGAATCAAACCATTAAAAAAAATATGTATTAAGTCTGTTATTACAATCTCTCAATTCGGCACTGAAGAAAAAACGTTATTTTGTACAAATCACAAATTTCAGTCTTTACAAAAAAGGATAATGGTGTAATAGTAATTACTGGCATCAAAAGATCTACGCTTGGTATCTGCCAGTATCGACAGTAAAAAACAAAACGATAATATTTGTGTCACAATAACGTGATTATTGCTTCTGCTGTTATCATTAATATTTTATTCTTAAACGTTTGAGAAAATATGAAACTGAAAAGTTAAAAAATATATATATAGGTGTATTAAAGACAATAGCATCCGCTTCCAATCACGACTCATATTTGGAACATATTTTATTAATATTAGAAAATGCGGTTAGCCAATTAGCAGTCATAGGTGTACAAATCAAATTAACAAATCACACACTGTAATGTAACCCAGTGTAAAATAATTGCTTATCATATTCGGGTGACAGCGCGTCACTAATTCATATAAAACTGTATTATCAACCAACGGATTTCATATTTAGCAGAATTGCAAATATTTATAGAAATGTAAATGTGGGTAGGTATTATTGTTTACCCTAATAAGTTTTATGCGGCTATCGCTACGTTACCTAATGAAGATTTTTCGAAATTATGCAGTAAATATTCGAGCTTCACAAAATTCGATATGATAAAAAATAGTATTTCTAGTTGTAATCACTGAGCGCTTGCTGACCCGTTCTCACAGGCCGCGCCCTACCCCGTAGTTGAGGCGTCAGAATAATCTCGCAACTAAAGTAATATCGCTAAGTTTCTGGATAGAATTTATAAATAATATTTAACCAGCAATAATATCGGATAAAATGTACGTCGGTATAATTCATGTAGGGATCATAAGCTTCATAGCCTTTTAAATTTACATGTATGCTTTGATTCATAGTCGAAACCAGCTGAGAACAAAAACAAACCATGCAGATTTTGCATGTTTTTAGGAAACAAATAAGGAAAAGGTGAGCAAAGATAATAATTAACTTGATTCTCCACCGTTTTTCTGTAGTAAACTAGTGTGTCAATGTTTAGAATTAAAAAGTAAAGTTTAAATATTTAGCCTTGTATACTAAATATGTGTAGCTTTTTATTCCTGTTTTTAGAATAAAGTTAAGATATCCTTATACTTAAGCAGTAAGCATTGTGTCTACTGTCTAGTTATTTTTGAGGTCTTTTTTGTACTCCAAAAAATACTTGTAGTCTAATTAGTAAAAGTATACAAAACCACGGTTGTAATTTAAGTCTACCTTGGTTAATATATCAAAATGTAATGGTTAATTGGCGTGCACCAAACAACTTAACAGTAATATTTGACATCTAAAACTCTTGTAAAATTAGTTATCTCTTCTATTTAACCAAAATCTCCATATAAAAGGAGAAAAAAGCAACAGAATTGCTGTGGAAAATAGTTCAAAAATATCTTAAGGAAAATTGTAAAAAACCTACAATATTCATTTCCTTTATAAAACAAGCAATATTATAATAAAGTACAAAATCTGCCACGACAAGGGTATTCAAGGTGATGATGGTTATAAAACAAGGTTTTGAAATTAATTTGCACTGTACAGATATCATCTGTTTTAAAGGTTAAATAGTGTTTTTCATTTTTCTTATAATGCATATTAAATTTAAAATAGAAATAACTGGATTTGTATGACATCACGCTCTGTACATCATACATGCAGCAGCAATGGAAAAAAAAACTTGTTTGATTTATAAAACTATGTTCGCTCGATATTCAATTGCAATTGTCTAGCATAAGACCTGCTATATGTATGTATGTAACACTTAGTTGGCAAATAAATGAATATGAATATGAATATTCGAATTTTTAATAAGGTGCAACTCGCATCTTGTCAAAAATGTTTCATTAACCTTTCACTAAGATAGTGTCTGATCATATTATGCTACTATTTTTCAAATGACTCATGTCGACTCACGTAGCGTAGGTACCTCGTGTTCTGCAGTCTGCGTGTGTGTTGCGGTCCGATGCGATCCCACGCTCGAGGACGTCACTTGCGACGGCGATGGAGGTAGCTGATGTTAAATCCATTAGTAGCTACTTACTACCAGTGCGGTGCACTCATTGTATTTCAACTTTTATTAATTGGTAATAATACCTGTTTGTTCATGACGAGAAAGTTATGAACAAAATAAAATAAGAAATTTGCATAAAAAACATTCTTAATTTAAGCAGGGCTATTTAATAACCTGCAACCTTTGGCAACTAATCGAGTTGCGCTCTCACTAATCGAAATAAAACTGTTTCAAAATTGTTAAAACCATTATAAATTATATAAAAGACACTTGTAAAAAACAACGTTGTCAGACAAGGAATCTACCCGTGTTCTATACAAAGTTTGTGTAGTGATAAAACACTACACATATAGTTTCAAAAAAGTACATTCAGTAAAGTAAGTAAAAGTGAAATAAAATAAAATGATGATGAATGGTGAATCTGCGCGTCGCACAGAAGGCGAGGGCAGTGGTGTGAAATAAATATTTCAGCTTTCGTAGTCAGGTTTGGCCGTGTTCAGATGAACACACACAAAAAAAAGGTATGTGTGGCGATTTTCATGCTTAGGCAAGTAGTAGGATCGGTCCAGAGAAAATATCTAATAGGTTTGGAATGGAAACCGTCCATTTATTGCAGGATTTGTAACGACTCACCGGTTGTATCCCGATCTCTGGTGGTGTCGTCGACCGCCCTCTGTCCCAGCTGCATCACACATAGGTATATACATGCGAGACGTGGGTGGCTCGGCGGTGTAGATGGTGGCAGGACTACATCATCTCTGGATGTAAGGGGCAGATGCGACGCCGCCCATGCGGGTTGCACAATATTGCACATGTGTAGCTTTTTCTCCGTTGCCCGTCAACTGCAGCGGCCGTGTTCAGTCAAGCTAAGTCTTGAGACGAAGCTAAATGGTTTTAGCGTGGAAGAGTCCGAAATACAAATCCGAGTGCTAGAAACCTTGTAGTACGCACAAAACAGTCCAAAATACTGTACGATGCGTATTGACTGAACAGTAGAGGCCGAAATGGTTTAAGCGTGGAAAAGTCCGAAATACAGTTCCGAGGTGCTATAAACCTTGTATTTACACACAGACATGCGTATTTGTTCAACGATCCGAAAGGATCTTGAGTTCAAAGAATCTAATCTTGATAGTTCACTAAAATCACTGAAATCACAAAAAATATTAATAAATGTTTTATGCACGGAACGAAAATAGACGTGCTTTAGTGGCGAAGCACAATAAGCGAATGAAGACTCCGAAAACTATGGCGTGGGGGATGTGACGTAACGGAAGTGTTCATAATTTATTTAATTATTTTTACCGAACCCGGAAATTGGTTGTATTTGTTGGAAATTATTTTTTTCTAGCTCTAAAATTGTGCTATGTGGTGATAAGTGCAAGCGATACTACATGTGTATAATACTAATATCGAGGACGAATACTGAAGTATAATGGACGTAATCGCTGACAGCTACTCGGAAAAATACTTAGAAACTCTTTTCTCACATAGTCTTTTACCAGGACATAGATATGATTCTAGAATAAATAGTTGTCTCGATCATATATTCTACAACCGTAGCCCAACCAAAGTTAAGGCAACAGTAGCCGTACTCGATACTACAATAACCGACCATAAAATGGTAGCGATTTATATTTATAGATACAACACATCCTCCAAGGCCAACAAATTTAAAACTATAACAAACTTTACTCAAGCAGTTATGACATTTGACACCTCTAATATCAATCAACTTTATAATATATATGATCCTCAAAAACTATGCACTAATTTAATAAATATAATAAAAGATTGCCTAGATAAAAATGCAGTTTAAAGAAAAATACCATCAAGTAAAAGAATTATAAAACCCTGGATGACGCCAGGTATTATTAAATGCATAAAAAATAGAAATAGACTTCAAAAGCAGTTACGTCATGATAATAATAATGAAATTTTGAAAATAACGTACCGTCGATACCGCAATTATTGTAATAATTTAATAAAAAAGCAAAAATGACAATATGAAAGAGATTTATTACATAAAGCTCAAGGTAATAACAAGGCGCTTTGGAATAATATTAAAACTATCACAAATC